>CM077162.1:89927355-90070387 GCA_039583875.1 Platanthera guangdongensis | reverse complement strand
CAACGGTCAAACATCCATACCAAACCATCCATTCTTCTTCAAAAATCAAAAACTTGCTCTCCCTGTAACACAACAACAAACCCAACTCGACCACTAGCTCCTTGACCTGAATCTGCAAAAGCACTCTTTCTTGGACACGTCAAAATTCTTACTTCAAATCAATCACGTTCCACCAATAAAAATCTCAAAAAAAAATCCAAAACAAAAGATAAGTTCAACAACACAACAAAATCCAATTCACAGCCAAAAAAATCCAACAGATGGCAGAACCACCTTCAACGATAACATGAGAGTCGCCATGCCTTAGCGTGATCCTCCTGGACGGACAATCTATCTTAGCCATGGTTCCGATGTAACCATGTCATGCCCAAAATCAAGTCGAAGTCCTTCAGCTTCAGAATAGTTGCTGGCGCCTCAAATGCCTTGCCGCCAATCTCAGCCTCCATATCACAATGTACAGTGGTCCGCAGCTCTGACCCATCGGGTAGACGCACCCTCATCTCTAGTCCAGGAAACCTCTCCACGCCTTCGAGTCCGTCGATGAAGGCCTCGGATACGAACGAGTGTGAAGCACCCGTGTCGAAGAGAGTATGAGCGGGCTTGCCGCTGATCATAACTATGACTGAGGTTTGTTTACGTTAAAATTAAATGTTATCCTATGGTTCTAGGTACTATATATAATTGAAAATTCAAGAAATTTAATAATTAACTTTAAGTACCTGTGATAACCTCCTCGGGGTTCCTCTGCTCTGTGAGGTCCAAGGCGTATATCTGCTCCTGCTCGCGTCTCCTGCCGTGATATCCCCAGCCTCGGCCTCGCCCTCGGCCTCGCCTCGTCCCTGCTGTACTGGGGCCACTGGAGGTGGACGAGGAGGAGGAGGATGGAATCGATGCGGGCACTCCGACCTAATGTGCCCGGGTTGGCGGCAACCGTAACAAACTACATGTTGGTGGCCTCGGTCATCCTGTGTCCTCGGATCATGCATTTGTAGAGGTTGGGGAGCCAATGCTAGAGGAGGCCCTGCTCCTGCCTGAAGTTGGGACGACGACGTCCCCCACCCTTCTTGTATCCGATAGTCCTGCCTCTCTGAGAGCCCCTGCTGCTCTCTCCTGATGTCGACCCATCAAATGGTCTCTTCCCTCCGGCTCGCACCATCAGCTAGTCAGCCTCCAGCTTCTTTATCATCTCGATGATCTGTCTAGATGTGCCATGAGAAATGAACGGCAAGGCCTGCCTCAAATCATCCCTGAGACCCCGGTAGAACCTCTTGGCATACCTCCTATCATCGGTATCCTGAATCCCTGCGAACCTGGCCAAATGAGAGAACTCTCTCTGATACTCAATCACCGATCTAGTCCCCTGCCTGAGGTTCAAAAACCTCTCCTCCAAGGCATCTCTATCCGTAGCAGAGACGAAGTGCTCCAGAAATACATCGCCAAACTCCTCCCATGATATCTCTGACAGCTCAAAGTCCGCATATGTAGACTCCCGCACTGATTTCCACCATCTCTTCGCATTAGCCTCTAGTGCAGAGGTGGCTAGAGGTACTGCATCGCCGACCGGGCAGCTGATGCCTGCTAAGATCTCGTGTATGGCCTCCAGCCATTCTTTCGTCTTTACCGCATCCTCTGTCCACGGTACGTCGGTGGGGACAGGCTCTTGAATACACTCAGCCAGCTCGACCCCGGATTTGGCTGTGGGGCCAGGACTTGCTGGGATCTGAAGGCATCCAGAATCGCCGTCAAAGTCTGCCCCATCTCCGTATGTAGGAATGGAGTGGCAGCTGGAGGGGGAGGAGCCACATTTTGCGGCGCGGCGACCTGTGGAGGTTGCATAAAGGTAAGGTTAAAACAGAACTGGCCTAACTCATTGTACTTTGTGGACCATTTATGTGACTTTTGCACATGGGCACACCACTGCTTCTGCTGCATAGTTTGTCCGCAAACTAATGCTCGGGCGGGGGTGGTCCATGTTGTGGACTTCTTTCTCATATGATCGTTGTTCAATTGATACCAGTTTGTAAGACCCCTCCCTCCCCCTTACCAAGGAGGCTACCGGGTCTTATGCCCAGAACCGCCGTCTTACGGTGGCACTAACTCACGGGTTAGTCGACACCGCAACACGCCGATCCTGCCGGCTAGTACGATCATTTAACCTGTAGGCCAATATGAGAAGAAGAAGTAAAACAGTATGTAAATCCACTAGTCCACAAGTCACATAGTACAATCATATAAATGAAATGAAAGGTACACAATATAGTCCACAGAAGAGTACAAAAGAAAGAGTAATAAGGGCTTATGCCCGGTACATCAAATCCACTCTCTCTCAAAATAAAAACGGAAGCTACACTAATACATCAGGACTCGTCCCACCTGAGGACGCACAGTAGTGGTAGTAGCCTGCTGAAGCGGTATCTGCTCCTCAAGTCCTGCCTCCTCGACGTGCTGGTGCTCCATCTCTATGGGCTCCTAAAAATAGTATGGTCACCGACCATTAGTCAAAAAGACTAAGTCGTTTCCTCCGCACCTCGCCCCACAGCTCCTAGGCACCGAGCGGGAGTACGAAGCGGAGGACAACAAGGGGTAGCAAAAGTGGAAGCAGGTGACAGAATCTAACTAGCAGTTGTAATAAGTAATAATGATCTACTCTAGCAGTTCTAAGTATAGTATAAGTAAGTAAGAGCAGTACAGTAAAGGAAGTAAAGAACAGTTGTGAGAGCAAGTAAATAAACTATTCTACCACTATACTATCATCACAAAAGTACCCTAACTTATATAAATGCCCATACAAATATATAAGTTAGGATTTCCAGGAAATTTAACTTATCATATAAAAGAGCCCATACTAATTTATATGATAAGGATCTATGAAGCGTATGACCTAATATGAATGGATGTTATGATGCAATTTCATGCACAGGCAAGTGCAACTCACACACAACGACTCTGTGATCACAGACCTTTAGTTCCCACTTTTTGAGAGCTAGCATCACTCTCGGGTATCACCGCTGTGGCTACGGCAGCAGCGGAGCGGGCGTCTCCGCTTCTAGGCCGGTATGCACACTACCAAGCCTTAGACCCCTCTCATACGCCTCTGTACATGTCCAAGGTGCACTCTAGAGTCTCGCGTACGTACTTTGCTGACAACCCGTCAGTCTTGTTGGGTCGGATGTGTGTTATCGATGGTCGTCCTCCAGACCGTAGTGTAAAACAACCCACTGGCCCCTCTAACCCTCACAACTGCCTGGTGCACCGTACTGCCATCGGTGTGACGAACGGCCAGTACCGCATGCCCCGCCACTAAATTTATGCACATGCAAGTATTTTACTCCGAGCCTTCCGCTCGCAGGACCAAACCCATCCTGAAAACCCTCAAACCCAACCCGGGTGAGAACGCACGTTAGTGCCTTTATACCAACTCCCTCAAACCCCAAACGTGTGAGCATATATCATGAATTCTCTCCAACCCTACACGGGTGAGAAGGTACAACAAATGTCTTAACCTATTAGACTACTCTTGTCTACGGGTTATTATACTTAGAGATTTAAGGTTAATCCCAGGACTGCCCCCGGTATTCCCTGTGAAGGGCTCTCAAGGGGCACTAGGAACTGTGTTGGGATTACGCCCAGTGTTCCCTTTTGCAAGGATATTTATTTTAGTTGATGGCTACCCATGTTTCACCCCAGCTCTCTTTGTTGCTCTGTGTTGGAACACCCTATTACTAATTTGGGTCAGGATCACTATGTCTCTAGGAAACCAATGTTTGACCTCCTGTATAGTCCTAAAGGTCAATTAGAATTGAGTCTAAGGGTTATAAGTCTAGGTTTGGAAGCTGCCCTCAAGATCAGGATTTTTCTGTTTGGAGACTAAGTCATATCATCAAGCTCAGCACGACGATTCGTCGAACTCCGATCGACGATCGTCTAGCTCAACTTCGACAGATCGTCGAACTCCATTCGACGATCGCTGAGCTCAACTTCTTCATATCGTCGAACTCCATTCGACGATCGGTGAGCTCAGTTCGACGATCTTGACTCAGCTTTGGATCTGTATCTCTGAGCTCAGTTCGACGATCTCTGAGCTCAGATCGACGATATTGTGCTGCTGTATGAGTCCATATCGCTGAGCTCAGTTCGACGATAGTAGAGCTCAGTTCGACGTTTTCAGATGACTTCAAGGATTCTTCCAGATTCAAATTCAAATCCGTTAAGGAGTTTTTCTGCAATTAATTCTGAAGATTTCCTAGTCGTTTTCATTTATCTCTGGACCAAGTTTCAAGGGATTTTCAAGGAATATTTCTGTGGACTTTCCTCCAGAAGAGTTTTTGCAATTAAGGATGCAATTAATGCAGGCCAATGGCTATTCTTGACAGAGAATGTTTTTCCATTCTGTATCAGAGATTAAAGGAAGAAGAACTTTTTTTGAATCTCTTAGACAGAAGACAGATCACAGATACACACATATACAGACATCAGTATTCTTCAGAACAAGAAAAAAATATTCTATCTCAAAGAATTCTCAAGAACACACATCCAGGGAGATCAACTTTTTCTGAAATCTTCAGATCTCTCTAGTGTTCAAGTGTTCAAGGCCAACATATTTCAAGACTCCAGACATCCAACATTTCAGTTATTGCTGAAATCATCTATTGCTGGAGTTCAACTTTTGAAGGTCTATCACCCTACAGCAAAGCTTCTCTTCCTGAAGCTCTCAAGGACTCAGGGGGAGCTTTGACACCATCAATCCACATAGTCTTCTCAGTTGATCTGAGAAAGAGAAGACTTCCATCACTCTCTCACCCCCTCTCTGTAAAGGGTTTCTCAAACTCCCTTCAAAAGTTTGAGTTTGGTTTTTGAGCACCTTGTCAAAAGCTCATTGGTGGCAAGACACCTGATCAAAAAATCTGCTTTGGTTTTTGAGCACCTTATCAAAAGCTCATTGGTGCCCAGGACACCTGATCAACTCATCCTGCAGTGGATTCCTACCTAGGGTGGTAGAAGAGTGGATGTACCCAAGTTTAGGGGAACCACTATATTTCCTTGTGTCTTCTGGTTTTGCTTGTCTTTATTTTTGTTTCTGGCCTTGATTATTCTTGTAACACCCCAGTTTTGCAAGAGGTTCAGTCTGCAGTTCTGGAAAACTTTTTGGGTTTCTGGCAGGAGGCAAACGGCCTGCGACACGGGCGTGTTGCAGGGCATGTCGAGGCCGTGTCGACACTCGGCCCAAGTGTCGACACTTTCGCTCGACAAAGTGTCGAGAGTGGGGCACACGGCCTGCGACACGGGCGTGTCGCAGGGCGTGTCGAGGCCGTGTCGACACTCGGCCCAAGTGTCGACACTTTCGCTCGACAAAGTGTCGAGAGTGTGGCACACGGCCTGCGACACGGGCGTGTCGCAGGGCGTGTCAAGGCCGTGTCGACACTCGTCCCAAGTGTCGATACTTTTGCTCGACAGGGTGTCGAGACTGGGGCACACGGCCTGTGACACGGACGTGTCACAGGGCGTGTCCCGCTTGGTCGACGATCTTCGCTCGACGTTTTTCCGCGGTGTCGACACAAAGCCTGTCGACGGGTGTCGAGACTTGGCACACGGCTTGGGACACGGGCGTGTCCCAGGCCGTGTCATCTCTCGGGTTGGTTTCCGGGCCGTGTTGTTGGAGGCACACGGCCGGCCACACGGTCGTGTCACTGGGGACACGGGCGTGTCGGGTTGAACACGGGCGTGTCGGATGCCCGCGTGCGATTCCAGCCGCGTCGATTTGAGACGGGGAATGAGGCACACGGCCCTGGACACGGGCATGTGCCAGGCCATGTTCGGCCCAGATTTACTATTTTCCAGGCGAATCGCGGCCATTCTTTTTCTTGTTTTGGGATCTAACGGTTCAGGCCATCTCCTGGGAAGTTAAGTCCGATTTTAGGGTTGGAAACCCTCATTTGTTTTCAAAGTCTTCTCTTTCTAAGTTCTTGAGAGAAACTAGAGCAAGGAGGAAGGAGAAGAAGGTCTTGGGCTGTAGGGAGAGTTTCGGTGCTCCAAATCGCGAGCCGAGTCCGGATCCGTGATGCTTAGAGCGTTGCGAAGATTTCCATCCGGCTATTTTGCCATGGCAAGGAAGAGGAGTCGGAAGGTAACGACATCTCTCCTCTCGGTCCTTAGGATGCATGTCTTAGCATCATGTATTTTCTTTCTTTCTAATTTATGGGCACCAAACTCTCAAATGAGAGGGGTTTTGGTTTGCCAAGGTTCAGGAGGAACCTCCGGGTTGATTGAGTCCGTCCCCGGCATATTTTGCATTAGAGATCCGCTTCGCTAGGGGATTAGGCATGGTGGGTGAAGCCGTAGTCGCGACCGTTAGTCCGACTCGGTGATGTTGCATACGAACTTAGGGATTCGTAGAGTTTTCCGTTGCGGCAAGATGTCGTTTGTGTTGTGGTGGTGATTGTCCCGTTTGCTTGAAAAGGTACGTGTAGTCGAACCCGGACAAGGTTAGCTCCTCGTGGCGGTAGATGGTTTCCTTGAGGGACAAGGTTAGCTCTGTATGAGTTGGAGATGGTTTCCTTGGTGGACAAGGTTAGCTCCGCACGAGTTGGAGATGGTTTCCTTGGTGCGCGGGAACGCTGTAGTACAAAGAGGGATTATGATGTATTTAGTCTTGGTTTGTGTTGTGCCAAGGCGTGGCTATGTCTCCGTGGTCGGCTGGCTATCCCGTGACATGTGCGTCATGTGTGGAGAGTGTCCCGGCGAGACTAGTCCCCTTCTGTGAGACTGACGAGAATGCCAAGCTTGGGGCAAGCCCGGGCAAAGAGGCCATGAGCTGGTGGGGTCCAGCAAGGCTTCTTAGAATCGGTCGGTCTGTATTTGTTGGAATCCTGACATGAGACGTCAAAGCTTGCAGGCAAGCCCGGGGCTAAGCCCACGAGCGGGTGGGGCCTTGGCAAGAATTCCTTGTGGCGGCCTGTGCGCCGTTTGAGGGAGAGGTGTCTCCCTTAGTGTTTGCGGCTTTATGCCAATGGGGAAATGTGAGTACCCAAATGATGTGATGTTGTGCTAGATGCATACGCAGTAGGGTACCTTGGGTGAAGCCCGGGTGTTGCATTCATGTTGCATAGTAGGCCCTTTCTTTATATGCTCAACCAATAGAGAACATGTTTGATGATTGAGATATCCAAGCCTGTTTTAATGTTCTTCTATTTATAGCTATTTTTATTGCATATGAAGTGCTGACTTGCAGGTTGGAGGGTTCCCCGGGGTCCGTTAGGGGCGGCCGGGAGGAGATGTGTTGTTACACAGTTTGAGGTCAGCCTTTGCTGACCCACGTTACTAATAATTTTTACAGGGCAAGGATCGCATGCAGGAGCTAGCACGCCGGCCAAAAAGGCCTAAGCCCATGAAGTGTTTTTCCCTCTTTTGTAGCACTACATTGATGATGATGTTTGTTTGAGACTCTTTTGTCCGGCTTGCATGCCGAGGTAGACTAGGAGTGCTGAGCACATTCATGATTGATGTATTATGTCACTTTTGGACACTTGATGTTAGGCCTTAAGGCCATTTGTTTTACTCTTTAGTGGTGGATAACTTCTAGTCCTGTTTGTTTCCGCTGTGTTGTGCAAATGTTTTGAGTTTGGGTAGTTATATCAACTTATAATACTAAAGCTGTGGCGTTCGTATGCTGTGGGGCCCCGGCCGGACCCATATTATACGTCCACTACAGGGGAGGTGTTACAATTTGGTATCAAAGCCAGGTTTGATTCAAGGTTAGTGCGTAGAGAAGTTATCCACATAAGAGTAACGCGGGACCGTGAGTGTCCTTATGTTTTAATCTTGAGATTGGAGACTAATCCCTTATTTCTTGTTTTCCTGAAGAGTGCAAGCAACGAGGCGGGCACTTCAAGAGCAAGGGATGATCTCTCGGCGAGCAGTGCTACTGCTCCAGGCCTTTTGGGCACGGGTGTAAACCCGGCCGACTTCTGTCGTATGCTTGCAGAAGCGATGGTGGCAGCCCAAGCGGCGGCTGCAGCCCAGGTAGCAACCCCTGCTACACCGGATACGGCGACGGCCGTGCCAGGCGGAGAAGCCAGGCGAGTGGAGCCTTTGGCAGAAAGGGTGGTGGTAGGACATGGAGACTGACACATGAAGTATTTCCTGAGTTTCCATCCCCCGTCCTTCAAGGGTGTTGGAACGCCAACGGATGCGGAGGATTGGTGGGTTCGTATTCAAGAACTGTTAAGGGCGGCAGAGATGTCAGAGGAAAAGAAAGCTGAGTATGCGGCGTTCATGTTGGAAGGAGACGCCAAATTGTGGTGGGTGAGCCATAGCGGCCGCCTATTCCCGGGACGCACCCCGTCAGTGGAAGAGTTTGGGGACGCTTTTCTTAAGTGGTATATCCCAGTTTTAACACGGTTGGCCCTGCAGAGGCAGTTTCTGCATCTAATGCAGCGAGACAAGACAGTGGATGAGTACGTGCAAGAGTTCACCCGTTTGGGTCGTTATGCGGGAACGACAATGGCGGATGATGTAGAGAGGGATAACCTCTTCTACCAAGGGTTGAGGGAAAATCTGAGACAACCCCTCATCTCCATGAAGAGGGCGGGATTTAATGATCTAGTTGAAGCCGCCAGGAGTTTGGAGAATGATCTGGAGCGAACCCAGCGTCGAAAGGGTTTTACTCCCAAGCATGGGGAAGGGAAGCCCTCCCAATCTCATGTAAAGTCTGATGGGAGCAGGTGGAGGAGGAAGCCTCACACTTCCAGGTCGGGTGAGAGGAGCACTTGGATGCCTGGGGGTTCTCACTCTAGGGGACCGCCGACGTGTTACAACTGCGGGAAGGTTGGGCACATAGCCCGTGCTTGTCAGCAAGGGGGAGTGGGGCAAGATGCAAAGCAGGAGCAGTCTGTGCGCTCGGGCCCCAGTGCTGCAGAGAAAGGAAAGATGGTGGAGTCGAGCGCTTCTCGGTTCCAACCGGTGCAACCAAGGGCTTACAACCTTGGACAGCAAGAAGCGATCCGCCAAACCGATGTGGTGACAGGTATGAAGAAAATTTAAGTTTGCATTTGTGCTTCATACTTTTAGACCCCCTTTTTGTGAGATGTCTTGTTGTAGGCTTCATGTTAGTTTCCGGATACCCAGCTAGGGTATTGTTCGATACGGGAGCATCGCACTCCTTTCTTGCGGAGAGCTTCGTCCGAAGGGTAGGAGTCGAGTCTTTCTCGGCGGACGCGGAACTGAAAGTGCGCATGCCCAATGGGTCATCTATGACCACCGAGGCTAAAGGGCGCATTTGTTGGGAGCTAGAAGGAGTTGTCTTTGTTTTGGAAGCAGCAGTGTTACCATTAGTAGAGTTCGATGTCATTTTGGGCATGGACTGGCTTGCAGAGCAGCGCGCCAGCATTGACTGTTTATCCAAGGTAGTGACCCTAAAGAGTAAGGGGCAAGCGGAAGTCAAATTTGTGGGCCTTTGTGGAGTAGCACATTCCCTAATTACGGCCATGCAAATGATGCGGGCGGTTAACCAGGGTGGTGTGGCGCTGGTAGCATTGTTGGAGGTTCGTCTCTCCCAGCTATCTATTGAGGAAGTGCCCGTTGTGGCAGAGTTCAAGGATGTGTTTCCGGATGAACTTCCTGGAGCGCCTCCTCGGCGGGAGATCGACTTTTCGATCGAGTTAGTGCCGGAGGCTAGACCAGTGTCGCGTCCTCCTTTTAGGATGGCACCAAAGGAGTTGGCGAAACTTAAGGTACAGTTACAGGAACTGTTGGAGCAAGGGTATATTAGACCCAGTTCCTCACCGTGGAGCGCACCGGTGTTGTTTGTAAAGAAGAAAGACGGTAGCATGCGCCTATGCATAGACTACCGAGAGCTGAATAAATTGACCGTCAAGAATAAGTATCCGATCCCTCGGATAGACGATTTGTTCGACCAATTGGTGGGGTCAGTGGTATATTCGAAACTAGACTTGAAGTCAGGCTACTATCAACTGCGAATTCGAGATGAGGACATACCCAAAACTGCCTTTGGTACAAGGTGTGGACACTTTGAGTTTACGGTGATGCCGTTTGGGTTGACGAACGCACCATCGGTGTTCATGGATCTGATGAATCGAGTATTTCGGAATTACTTGGATTCGTTTGTGGTTGTCTTCATTGATGACATCTTGGTGTACTCCAAGTCTGAAGTGGAGCATGAGACCCACTTGAGAGTGGTCCTGCAAGTGTTGAGGGAGAACCAATTGTTTGCAAAGTTCTCAAAGTGCGAGTTCTGGTTAGCCAAGGTGGCGTTTTTGGGCCACGTGATTAGTGGTGATGGGGTGGCAGTGGATCCAGCGAAAGTGGAGGCCATCAGAGATTGGCCGGTGTTGAGGACCGTGGCGGAAGTCCGAAGTTTTCTTGGACTAGCCGGGTATTATAGGAGATTCGTGGAGAATTTCTCGAAGATAGCTCTACCCCTCACCTCACTCACTCGCAAAGACCATAAGTTTGTGTGGACCCAAGAGTGCAGTCAAGTATTCGAGGCACTGAAGGAGAGGCTTATGATGGCTCCAATCCTGAGTCTACCGCAAGGGACCGAGGGATTTCAGATCTTCAGTGACGCATCGGGATGCGGTTTGGGTTGCGTTTTAGTGCAACATGGCAAGGTGATAGCTTTTGGGTCTAGACAGCTGAAACCTCATGAGAGGAATTACCCCGTCCATGACTTGGAGTTGGCGGCGGTAATCTTCGCGTTGAAAATTTGGCAACACTATGTGTATGGCGCAAGGGTGGAGATCTTCACGGACCATAAAAGCCTGAAGTATCTCTTGGATCAGAAGGACTTGAACATGCGGCAACGCAGATGGGTTGAGTTTCTTGGAGACTACGAAGTGGCAATTCAGTATACGCCGGGTAAAGCCAATGTGGTGGCGGACGCGTTGAGTAGAAAGTACTCGGGGCAAGGAAATTGGATCGAAGCTCATGATGAGCGGTTGGTACGGGAATGGGAGTCCCTTGGATTGGAATGTGTTGCGAGAGGCGAGTCTAGCGTGGCTCGGTTGAACTGGATTGAAGTGCAAAACGACTTGCCCGATCGTATTCGGGAAGCGACTCGATTGGATGTGGAGTTTCAAACTTTTGTGTTGGAGGCTCAAAAGGGCGAGAGCAGCGCCTGGGAGATGATTGGGGGAATCTTGAGAAAGGATGGAAGGGTTTGTGTACCGCAGTTTGGCAATCTCCGTGAGGAGTTGATGTTTGAGGCTCACTTCTCAAAGTACTCCATTCACCCGGGCAGTACAAAGATGTACTTGGATATGAAGAAATCCTTTTGGTGGCCGGGGTTGAAGCGAGATGTAGCTTTGTATGTGAGTCATTGCCAAACATGTGCCTTGGTGAAGGCCGAATGTCAGAAACCGGGCGGGTTCCTGAAGCCCCTTCCAATTCCTGAGTGGAAATTTGAGGACATCTCCATGGACTTTGTGCATGGTTTGCCTAGATCGCAGCATGGTAATGATGCTATTTGGGTGATCGTGGATCGCCTAACCAAGGTGGCTCACTTCATCCCAAATCGGAAAGAGGACAGCGTGGAGAAGCTGGTGGAGTTGTATGTTCGCAACATTGTGCGACTGCACGGAATTCCTAAGAGCATAGTCAGTGATCGAGATGGACGGTTTACGTCTAAGGACTGGAGATTGGTTCAGAAGAGCTTGGGCACGAAGCTAAAGTTCAGTACGGCGTTCCATCCTCAAACTGATGGGCAAACGGAGAGAACGAACCATACTATGGAGGATATGTTGAGAATGTGCGTTCTTGATTTTGGCAAGAGGTGGGAGGATCACCTCTTCATGGTAGAATTTGCGTACAACAATAGTTTTCAAGCCAGCATAAAGATGGCGCCATACGAAGCTTTGTATGGGAGGCGGTGTCGAACGCCAATGTCTTGGGCAGAGGCGGGAGACACCAAACTGTTGGGAAAGGATGCGGTGGTTGACGCTTGTGAGTTGGTACGGACCATCCAAGAGCGTATGAAGGTGGCGCAAGACAGGCAAGCAAAATATTTTAATGCTCGACACCGGAAGTTGGAATTTGCAGTTGGTGATTGGGTTTATCTGAAGGTCAAGCCGTTCAAAGGCGTCTCACGGATTCGCCGACTCAAGAAGCTGAGTCCAAGGTTTTGGGGCCTTTTGAAATTGTTGAGCGGGTAGGAGAAGCAGCTTATCGGTTGGCGCTGTCCGCAGATTTGAGTGGATTACATGACGTCTTCCACATCTCCGTTTTGAGAAAGGCCTTGGTAGAGGCTAGCGTAGTGATTGAGCCGGCATCGGTGCCGATTGAGGAAGACTTGAGGACGCGAGTCCTTCCAATTGCTATAGAGGATTCGGAGACTCGGCAGTTGCGGAATAAAGAAGTCAAACTCGTAAAAGTTCGATGGGACAACTGCGGTCGTGAGGAGTTCTCTTGGGAACGAGAACAGGCCATGCTAGAAGATTATCCAGAACTCTTCATGTCAGGTACAATTTAAGTTTTGTGCCCTTTTGTTTTGAAATTTCTGGACGAAATTCTGTTAAGTGGGGGAGAGTTGTAACACCCCAGTTTTACAAGAGGTTCAGTCTGCAGTTCTGGAAAAATTTTTGGGTTTCTGGCAGGAGGCACACGGCCTGCGACACGGTCGTGTTGCAGGGCATGTCGAGGCCGTGTCGACACTCGACCCAAGTGTCGACACTTTTGCTCGACAAAGTGTCGAGAGTGGGGCACACGGCCTGCGACACGGGCGTGTCGCAGGGCGTGTCGAGGCCGTGTCGACACTCGGCCCAAGTGTCGACACTTTCGCTCGACAAAGTGTCGAGAGTGTGGCGCACGGCCTGCGACACGGGCGTGTCGCAGGGTGTGTCGAGGCCGTGTCGACACTCGTCCCAAGTGTCGACACTTTTGCTCGACAGGGTGTCGAGACTGGGGCACACGGCCTGTGACACGGGCGTGTCACAGGGCGTGTCCCGCTTGGTCGACGATCTTCGCTCGACGTTTTTCCGCGGTGTCGACACAAAGCCTGTCGACGAGTGTCGATACTTGGCACACGGCTTGGGACACGGGCGTGTCCCAGGCCGTGTCATCTCTCGAGTTGGTTTCCGGGCCGTGTTGTTGGAGGCACACGGCCGGCCACACGGCCGTGTCACTGGGGACACGGGCGTGTCGGGTTGAACACGGGCGTGTCGGATGCCCGTGTGCGATTCCAGGCACGTCGATTTGAGACGGCGAATGAGGCACACGGCCCTGGACACGGGCGTGTGCCAGGCCGTGTTCGGCCCAGATTTACTATTTTCCAGGCGAATCGCGGCCATTCTTTTTCTGGTTTTGGGATCTAACGGTTCAGGCCATCTCCTGGGAAGTTAAGTCCGATTTTAGGGTTGGAAACCCTCATTTGTTTTCCAAGTCTTCTCTTTCTAAGTTCTTGAGAGAAACTAGAGCAAGGAGGAAGGAGAAGAAGGTCTTGGGCTGTAGGGAGAGTTTCGGTGCTCCAAATCGCGAGCCGAGTCCGGATCCGTGAAGCTTAGAGCGTTGCGAAGATTTCCATCCGGCTATTTTGCCATGGCAAGGAAGAGGAGTCGGAAGGTAACGACATCTCTCCTCTCGGTCCTTAGGATGCATGTCTAAGCATCATGTATTTTCTTTCTTTCTAATTTATGGGCACCAAACTCTCAAATGAGAGGGGTTTTGCTTTGCCAAGGTTCAAGAGGAACCTCCGGGTTGATTGAGTCCGTCCCCGGCATATTTTGCATTAGAGATCCGCTTCGCTAGTGGATTAGGCATGGTGGGTGAAGCCGTAGTCGCGACCGTTAGTCCGACTCGGTGATGTTTCATACGAACTTAGGGATTCGTAGAGTTTTCCGTTGCGGCAAGATGTCGTTTGTGTTGTGGTGGTGATTGTCCCGTTTGCTTGAAAAGGTACGTGTAGTCGAACCCGGACAAGGTTAGCTCCTCGTGGCGGTAGATGGTTTCCTTGAGGGACAAGGTTAGCTCCGTATGAGTTGGAGATGGTTTCCTTGGTGAACAAGGTTAGCTCCGCACGAGTTGGAGATGGTTTCCTTGGTGCGCGGGAACGCTGCAGTACAAAGAGGGATTACGATGTATTTAGTCTTAGTTTGTGTTGTGCCAAGGCGTGGCTATGTCTCCGTGGTCGGCTGGCTATCTCGTGACATGTGCGTCATGTGTGGAGAGTGTCCCGGCGAGACTAGTCCCCTTCTGTGAGACTGACGAGAATGCCAAGCTTGGGGCAAGCCCGGGCAAAGAGGCCATGAGCGGGTGGGGTCCAGCAAGGCTTCTTAGAATCAGTCGGTATGTGTTTGTTGGAATCCTGACATGAGACGTCAGAGCTTGCAGGCAAGCCCGGGGCTAAGCCCACGAGCGGGTGGGGCCTTGGCAAGAATTCCTTGTGGCGGCCTGTGCGCCGTTTGAGGGAGAGGTGTCTCCCTTAGTGTTTGCGGCTTTATGCCAATGGGGAAATGTGAGTACCCAAATGATGTTATGTTGTGCTAGATGCATACGCAGTAGGGTACCTTGGGTGAAGCCCGGGTGTTGCATTCATGTTGCATAGTAGGCCCTTTCTTTATATGCTCAACCAATAGAGAACATGTTTGATGATTGAGACATCCAAGCCTGTTTTAATGTTCTTCTGTTTATAGCTATTTTTATTGCATATGAAGTGCTGACTTGCAGGTTGGAGGGTTCCCCGGGGTCCGTTAGGGGCGGCCGGGAGGAGATGTGTTGTTACACAGTTTGAGGTCAGCCTTTGCTGACCCACGTTACTAATAATTTTTACAGGGCAAGGATCGCATGCAGGAGCTAGCACGCCGGCCAAAAAGGCCTAAGCCCATGAAGTGTTTTTCCCTCTTTTGTAGCACTACATTGATGATGATGTTTGTTTGAGACTCTTTTGTCCGGCTTGCATGCCGAGGTAGACTAGGAGTGCTGAGCACATTCATGATTGATGTATTATGTCTCTTTTGGACACTTGATGTTAGGCCTTAAGGCCATTTGTTTTACTCTTTAGTGGTGGATAACTTCTAGTCTTGTTTGTTTCCGCTGTGTTGTGCAAATGTTTTGAGTTTGGGTAGTTATATCAACTTATAATACTAAAGCTGTGGCGTTCGTATGCTGTGGGGCCCCGGCCGGACCCATATTATACGTCCACTACAGGGGAGGTGTTATAATTCTGTGATTAGCTTTTGATTAGTTTAGCTCTGTAATTAGATTTATACTTGCTTCCCTCCTCACTCTCATTACAACAATTGTTGTAAAAAGTTTTAAAGCACCATATACTCTATTCACCCCCCCCCCTCTAGAGTATATCAGATCTAGCTGCACTTTCAATTGGTATCAGAGGCGAGGTTGGTTAAACATACCACACCTTGGTGGTTGCACAGGCTAACACCTGAACCCAAAGATCCCAAGTTAGATCTGTTTTCTTTTGTAGTTTATTATTAGATTTTGTTTTCACAAATCATGGCCCAAAACAAAGATTATGCTAGCACCAGACCTCCAGTGTGCAATCTATCCAAGTTTGCACTTTGGAAAGCAAGGATCAGACTGTACATGAATTCTATTGACGAAGATATTTTTAACTCTGGTTTGACAGTATGTCCAAGACCTCCAGAGCACTCAAGTACAAATGCTGTTCCACCTCCATCAGGAACAGATGCTGACATCAAGAGATGGAAGGTAGCTGATGCCAAGGCTATGAACATCTTAGCCCAGACAATGTCTGATGACATATTTCAAAAGGTGGCTGAATGCAATTCAGCAAAGGAAATTTGGGACAAACTCTCTGAAATAGTCTCAGGCTCAGCTGATGAGAGAAAGTATAGGAGATCCCACCTCATATCTCAATATGAGAATTTCAAGAAGGGAGAAACTGAGTCAGTGGGAGATATGTACAACAGGCTCAGTCTAATTATCAGTGAACTCAGGATATTGGATAAAGAGATCTCGCTAACTGAACTCAATGACAAAATTCTAATGTGCTTCCCTAGCACTTGGGATTCAAGAATCTGGCCAATCAAGGATGCCAGAAGTTTGAATGAGATCACCACTGAAGCTCTATTGGGTAAGCTCAAATCTTATGAGCTACTCATTAAGAATAGAGAAGAAGAACAGAAGGCTGCCTCACCAGCCACAAGAAAAGAGAAGACCATAGCCTTCAAGGCAACTGAAGATCTGCCTGAAGACAAAGTCACAGGCAATGATGAGCTGCTTAGTCTGTTGGCCAAAAGATTTTACAAGATGGCCAGAAAGGACTTCAGAAGGAGATCATACAAGGAGCATGATAAGCCAAGGTATGACAAGTCCATTAATAATAATAAAGAAATTGTTTGCTTTGGTTGCAGGAAACCAGGGCACATAGTTCCTGACTGTCCAGAAAATAAAAACAAGGACAGAAGGGACAAGAAAGAAAGAAGAAAGGAGAAAGACTCCAAGAGGAATGGCAATGGCAAACCCTCATCAAGCAAAAACAAACATACAAGAAAGGGGTTTGTTGCTGAATCCTGGAGTGAGACTGAAGAGGAGTCAGACATCTCATCCAGCTCCAGTGATGATGAGGATGATGCAGAAGAGAAAGAGTTCTGCATGATGGCAATTAATGCCTCACAACATAATTCAGAAGAAGAGGAGTCAGAGTCAGACTCAGAGACTCAACCTGAAGAAGATCAGGTAATCAGTTCTTTTGATTTTAACTCAGAGGACTTTAAATCTGAATTTAAAGCATTATGTTTAGACCTGCTAAAATCTGAGAAAGAAATTATCTCTCTCAGAAATCTTCTATCTGAACACAATACTTTAAAGTCAGAAAACCTCAAACTCTCTCAGGAGTTGGAGTGCTGTAGGGAGCAGATAGCTTCACTGAAAAGTGAGCTATCTGAGGCCAAGAAGCTTGAAGAATCCCTTAATGGGAGAAGCATCAAGCTGATGGACATCACAAGCACAGTGAACTCCAGATTTAATAGTACACTGGGCTTGGGTGCTTCATCCAGCCAACCCATAGTTCTAACAACTCCGATCAAATTCATTTCTGATAAAGGAAAGGGAGTTGTAGAGGTTGCTAGGAAAAATTCTGATCTGCCCAAGAAAACTAAGTCCCAGCAGAAATCGTCGAACGGAGATCGACGATCGCCGAATGAAGATCGACGATCGCCGAACGCAGATCGACGATCTCAGCCAAAATCGTCGAACGCAGGTCGACGATCTCAAATGCCTGAACTCGGCCATAGTCGACCGCCGAACGGAGCTCGACGATCTGACCCAAGATCGTCGAACGCAGCTCCAAGATCGTCGAACAGAGGTCAGAGCTCTGGAAAATTTTTCAAGGGCAAATCAAAATTCAATCCTAAGGGTCCTTCATCCCAAATCTTTAACCCTTATACTGAATGGATTATACCTCCAAGGAGATATCATCCTGAAGGATATAAGAGTCAACCTGGGATGTCTTTCATTTCAGAATTTAAAGGCTATCAACCTAGGCCCAAGGTAAACTGGGTCAAAAACAAATGAATTGTCTTATGTGCAGGTGAAGACCTATCCAACATCTAACCAGCAATGGTACTTGGATAGTGGGTGCTCTAAGCACATGACAGGGAACAAGGACAACCTCACTTCCTTTAGAGCCAAGCTTGGACCCAAAGTTATCTTTGGTGATTCAAACTTTGGACAGACTAAAGGATATGGTGCAGTCCAGATTGGATCAGTAACTTTCAAGAAGGTAGCCTATGTGGAAGGACTGAAGCACAACTTAATAAGCATCAATCAGCTGTGTGATGAAGGCTATCAGGTGACCTTCAGCAAAGCCTTATGCAAAATCAAGTCAGAGGACAACACAACTGTGTTGACAGGTAAAAGGAAAGGTAACATCTATCTAGTAGATTTTCTTTCAACTAATGTAGATATTTGCCAGTTTAATTCTGTCTGTAGACCAAACATTTTATGGCATAAGAGACTAGGACACCTAAACCTTAGAACTATTGCTAGGCTATCCAAGGACAACCTTGTTAGAGGACTACCTTCTGGCCCCTACAAGAAGGAAGGACTCTACATGGCTTGTCAATTAGGCAAGCAAACTAAAAACAGCTTTAAGTCACTTAATAAGAGTGATTCACCTAGGATATTGTATCTGTTACACATGGATCTTTTTGGACCCATCACAGTATAAAGCCTAGGAGGGAAATCTTACACTTTAGTAGTTGTAGATGACTTCTCTAGATTCACTTGAGTGTTCTTTCTAAGGAAGAAGTCTGATAACTTTAAGTGTCTGACAGAGTTTCTCAAATGTATACAGATTGAGTTCAATACTCACATTGCCCTGATCAGAAGTGATCATGGGACAGAGTTTGATTCTCTTATTATGCAAGAGTTCTGTCAGAGTGAAGGGATCAGGCATATTTTCTCAGCTCCTAGAACTCCTCAACAAAATGGGGTAGCTGAAAGGAAAAATAGAACCCTTATTGAATCTGCCACTACATTGTTGTCAGATGCTCATCTACCTCTATCCTTTTGGGCAGAGGCAGTGAACACCTCCAACTATGTGCTGAATAGAAGTTTGATATATAAACTAAAGGGCAAGTCTCCCTATGAATTACTCAAAGGGAAGAAACCTAAAGTTGATTATTTTAGAGTCTTTGGTTGTATTTGCTACATACATAATAATGACAAGAAATATTTAGCAAAATTTCAAGCTAAAGCTGATGAGGGAGTGTTTCTGGGATACTCCATGATCAGCAAGGCTTACAGGGTTTATAATAAATCATCTCTAAAAATTGAGGAATCTGTTCATATATCATTTGATGAATCTAACATGTCTTTCAAGGAGAAGATCCCTTCTACCATAGAACCTTTGCAGGAACATTCTCTAGTTGAAGACTTGAACAAGTTACAGGTTACCCAAAGGGATGAAAGCAGTGAAGATGAAGAAAGTGCTCAACATATTGAAGAACAACTTGAAGAGCCAGTTGTTGTACCATAAGAGGAAACAACAACACAGGTTGGTGAACAATCAACACCCCCTGTTGATTTAGTAACATTAAGAGACCATCCAATTTCCCAAATAATTGGAGACATCTCAGCTGGTGTGCAAATAAGAAATCAGGTCAACCAAAACCTGTTGCACGCATGCTTCCTATCTCAAATTGAACCTCAGTCCATTCAAGATGCAGAGCAAGATCCACACTGGATCATTGCAATGCAAGAGGAGTTGCATCAATTTGAGAGGAACGAAGTATGGGAACTAGTGCCAAAGCCTAAGGATCACTCCATTGTTGGAACAAAGTGGGTATTCAGAAACAAACTGGATGATCAAGGAGTAATTGTAAGGAACAAGGCAAGGCTAGTTGCTCAGGGATACTCTCAAGAAGAAGGAATATACTACGACCAGACTTTTGCACCAGTTGCAAGATTGGAAGCCATCAGAATATTCTTAGCTTATGCAGCACATAAAGGCTTCAAGGTATATCAGATGGATGTCAAAAGTGCATTTCTAAATAGAGATATCAAAGAGGAAGTATATGTCAGACAACCTCCAGGTTTTATCTCTCCAACTTATCCTGATTATGTTTTTAGATTGAATAAAGCATTATATGGTCTTAAGCAAGCTCCCAGAGCATGGTATGAGACCCTAGCACGCTTTCTCTTGGAAAATGGTTTTATAAGGGGTAGAGTAGACCAAACTCTTTTCATTAGAACCCATAAGTCCCATACCCTACTAGTACAGATTTATGTAGACGATATTATTTTTGGTTCTACTGACTCCAAATTATGCAGAAGGTTTTCCAACCTAATGCATTCTAAATTTGAGATGAGTAGCATGGGAGAGCTATCCTTCTTCCTAGGATTGCAAGTCAAGCAACATGCTGAAGGCATCTTTATTTCTCAAACCAAATATGCAAATGAATTGGTTAAGAAATTTGGCATGTCTGAAGCATCTTGTATGAAAACACCCATGCCTACTAATGCTGTATTGGATGCTGATGAACATGGGAAACCTATTGATCAGACAACATATAGAGCAATGATTGGCTCTTTACTTGTATCTTACATCTAGTAGACCAGATATAATGTTTGCTACATGTATATGTGCTAGGTTCCAAGTAAGCTCTAGAGAGTCACACCTAACATTAGTAAAGAGGATTCTCAGGTATGTTAAAAGTTGTCCAAATCTAGGTCTCTGGTATCCAAAAGATTCAGCATTTGATTTAACTGGATTTTCTGATGCTGATTATGCTGGATGCAGAATTGACAGGAAAAGCACCAGTGGAACTTGTCAGTTCCTTGGTGACAGACTTGTCTCTTGGTTTTGTAAGAAACAGACTTCTGTGTCAACTTCAACTGCTGAAGCTGAATATATGGCGGCAGGCAGTTGTTGCTCACAACTCTTGTGGATTCAAAACCAACTCCTAGACTATGGCTACAACTTAGAGAAGTCTAAAATCTTTTGTGATAACACCAATGCTATTTCTATAGCTCAAAATCCAGTCCTCCATAGTAGGACAAAACACATAGAGATTAGGCATCATTTCTTAAGGGATAATGTTGAAAAGAATAAAATTGAACTACAATATATCCCAACCGATTTACAAAGGGGAGATATTTTCACCAAGCCCTTGGATGAAAACAAACACACCTTCTTCCTAAATCAGTTAGGAATGTTAGATGGAGGAAGTCTTAAATAATATCCAAGATTTTGAAAGCTTAAAAATTGACCAAGACTAGGCAAACATCCTAATTTTTCTTAGTGTCTAGAGTCTTTCTGATCTCTGAACTGCGCTCGACGATTTTCCCCCAGATCGTCGAACGGAGATCGACGATTTCTGAAAACGTCGACCTGAGTTCAGCATTTCTCAGATAGTATGAACTATCTCTTCCGGTCAACGATCGTCGAACGGCGCTCGACGATTTTGTTCTTTGAACGATCGTCGAACAGAGCTCGACGCTCTCCAATATCATCGAACGAAGATCGATGATGTTGAAGACTCTTCAGATTCCTTTAGAAGCCTCGATCGTCGAACTGAGTTCAACGATCTTTCCAATTCTGCGTCGAACCCTAATATAAAATTCATTTTTCGCCGTCGTTCTCCTTTGCGCTTTCGATTTCTCTGCAAGAACTTTCTTTCCCTCTAAACAGTTCTGCACTTGGTCGTTTTGTTTGTTGAATTTTTGCAGGTACCCATGGCTGTGTCTGTTGCTGTTCTCACCGCCATGAAGTTTGATGCTGGCTTCGACATCGACATGGAATCCTTCAGCACAGTCGACCAGGCTTTTCAGGATATCTTGGGGTTATTCAAAGAGCAGAACCTTACAGCAATCATGACTACAAGGATCAAGCTTGCATCTGATGAGATTAAGGAATGGGTCTACACTGCCCACAATCAGGACAACTCCACCATTGTTGGATCAATATCTGGCACACAGGTACCTCTGACCCCAGCAATTTTAACAGAGGTTTTTTATTTGAGAACTGGTGGAGATACTGTTGACTTGTCTGGAGAAGAGTATGCTGAACTGCTTGCCAGAATGGGTCATTCAGAGGCTAACCCTAGCAAGCTCTTGAAAAAGAACCTTTCTGTGGAATACAGATTTCTGGCAGATGTAGTTGGGAAAGTGCTACTGGCTAAGCACTCTGCTCATGATACAATCTCAAGGTATCAGCTCTGCCTAATGGGAGCCCTTGTAGATAGGAAGCATTTGAATTGGGGAGAAGTATTCTTTGACCTTATCAAGAAGAAGATAAATAAAAGTTTTGTAAACTTTGGAAGAATTATAGGGGTGTTTGTGCAGCACAGGTGCCCTGCTTTGCTGGTCTCTTCTGGAATCCACATCAATGCATCCAAGAGACTGTCTTGTGCCCTCTTTGGAAAATGGGACAGACAAATCAGCAGGCCCTCCTCCAGCACTCCTTCAGGCACAAGGACTCTCAGAGTCACTTCCCCACAGGTCTCTGCCCCTGTAGATGACCTGCCTGCTGTTGTTGCTCCTCCTCCTCCTCCAATTCTATCCCTTCCCATACCATCTACCATTCCAACTCTATCCACCATCATCATCTCCAGCCCCTCTCCAACATCTACACCATCACCAGTCCTTACTCTTCCACTCACAGAAGACCAATTCCATCTCTTATTCTCCTACCCTCAACCAGATATCACCTCATCACTCTCCATTCCTTCCTTCACCCTCATTGATGATTCCTTTATGGATGATTCACCAGCCTCTCCTCCTGAGCTACCCTCATCCTCAACATCCTATCAAGATCTTCTACAAGAGATAATTAACCAACCCACATTCACCCCATCTATCTCCATTCCACTGTCCTCCATATCCACCTTACCCACACCTCAGCCATCCCTGCCCCACTTCACCAGCTCTCCACTACCATCACCCACAGCTGCTCCTCCATCTTCTACCTCTGCTCCAGTCACCCTTGAGCAAGTAGATATTCCAGCCCTTGCTGACAGGCTGTATGACTTGCTAGCCCCCAGGCTATCTCTTCTTTTGGAGACATCCTTGGGTCCCTTACTCCTGTCAGTGGCAGCCCTCTCTGCCAGGCTCTCATCTCTTTTCCCTCAGGCAGCCCCTTCTGCAGTGTGCCTTGATCCAGCCATGTCTGAATCTAGGTAGGGGGAGATGCCCTATGAAGTGAGTCTGTCTGTTGCTGCTGTTTCTGTGAGCCTGTCTGCTGCTGCTGCTGTTGATGTCTCAGTGAGCCTACCTACTGCTGTTTCTTCAGCTTCAGTTCTTGTTGCTGTTGCTGCTGTGTCTCAAGATCAAGTTCCTCCTGCTGCAGTATTTGCATTAGACCTCAGGTCTTTGATTTCAAACTTTGATCAGTTATATTTCAGCTGTCTGCCAGAGATAACTGCTGTCCAGCCCCCAGAGGATCTGTCCAAGGCCCTTATGCCATTCTCTTGCTGTGACCCAAGTATCATCACCTCTTTTGTCCACTCAGTATATGCTGCTGCTTCTTCTGATGAAAGCATTGCTGTTGCTTCTGATGTTGTTGCCTCTACTGCTGCTGAAAATTTTGACACTGCTGCTGATATTTCTGTTATTGCTGTTGAACCAATCTCTAAGGAAATTCTTATGACAGAGGCACCTGAGTTTGAGCCTTCTGCATCTTCTGATGATATTCCTACTGTTGCTGCTGCTGTTGTTACTGCTTCCACTTCAATTGCAACACCTTTTGTATCTGCTGCTGTTGATACTGTTTCTATTTCTACTGCTTCTGCTTCAACATCTGCTGCTACACCCTCTGCTGCCTCATCTGTTTCCATACAACTCAAGAAGGATTTGATGAAGAAAATTGATGCCCTTTATGATGATCAGAGTTCTGAAAGTGATGAGTTCAGAACAGACTCTGATGATTCTTCTGCTACCATTGCCAGGAAAAGAAAGGCAAGGAGCAAAGCCATGAAGAGAGTACCTCCAGCCAAGGTCAAGGATAACAATGATATACCATACTACATTCTTCATGATTGCCCTATCACTGAGCACTGGATGCAGTACTCTAAGAATCAGCTGAAAGCAATGAAAAAGAAGAGGAAATATGAAAAGGGTTCTTCACAATTCCAACACTCTCATCCTCCTCCACCACCTCCTCCTGATGCAGGTGCAGGTGGAAGTTCTGCTGCTCAACCCCCTGCTAGAAGTCAGGCCCCCTATCAGCCTCATGCTAGATCCTATAATAGGGGAAGCCAATCCAGGGATTCTCAATCTAGGAGAGGAGGATACAGAGGCAACCAAAGAGATTTCCAGGTCTACTCCAAAGGATACTCAAGGCAACACCCATACTCCAGGGGAGGACAAATTTCTTCTGACACCACATCTGGTCCTTTTCCCTATAAATTAAGGGAAACTGTGTCATCCAGGCCTCCTCAGGACAATCCTTATAACAGATATGAGCCATCAGTACCTTTTGAAGACCCTGAGAACAATCCAGCTGCTTGGACTGCAAGAATGAAAGAACTTGCTGCACTGGATCAGATCAAAAAGGCTAAAGAGCAAGGAAGAGATTCCTCCAATATCTCTACAATGTCTGAACAGAGACAGAAAGAGCTAGAAAGATATGCATCAAGCAAATTTTTTGATTCTGACAGGTACATGGAACTGCATCCTGAAGCTGTAGTTCCCAGGCCTAAACAGCAAACATCTTTAGGTGCAGCAGATGATACCAGATCAAAGAAGGAAGCCCTCAATCCCAACAGAGAAATCAAACTTGTTAAGGGCAAGGAAAAGAAATGACAATATAAGGTGACAATCTCTGTGATTTCTGATTATTATCTGGGATGATATATATATGTATATCTCTGTGGTTCTGCTGTCCAGTTTTTCTTTTTTTTCCTTCTGTATTGCTGCTTGTATGTTGTTAATTTAATTTTTTCCAAAGTCTGTAAATAGTAATCCTAACCCAAATAGGGGGAGATTGTTGGAACACCCTATTACTAATTTGGGTCAGGATCACTATGTCTCTAGGAAACCAATGTTTGACCTCCTGTATAGTCCTAAAGGTCAATTAGAATTGAGTCTAAGGGTTAGAAGTCTAGGTTTGGAAGCTGCCCTCAAGATCAGGATTTTTTTGTTTGGAGACTAAGTCATATCGTCGAGCTCAGCACGACGATTCGTCGAACTCCGATCGACGATCGTCTAGCTCAACTTCGACAGATCGTCGAACTCCATTCGACGATCGCTGAGCTCAACTTCTTCATATCGTCGAACTCCATTCGACGATCGGTGAGCTCAGTTCGACGATCTTGACTCAGCTTTGGATCTCTATCTCTGAGCTCAGTTCGACGATCGTTGAGCTCATATCGACGATATTTTGCTGTTGTATGAGTCCATATCGCTGAGCTCAGTTCGACGATAGCAGAGCTCAGTTCGACGTTTTCAGATGACTTCAAGGATTCTTCCAGATTCAAATTCAAATCAGTTAAGGAGTTTTTCTGTAATTAATTCTGAAGATTTCCTAGCCGTTTTCATTTATCTCTGGACCAAGTTTCAAGGGATTTTCAAGGAATATTTCTGTGGACTTTCTTCCAGAAGAGTTTTTGGAATTAAGGATGCAATTAATGCAGGCCAACAGCTATTCTTGACAGAGAATGTTTTTCCATTCTGTATCAGAGAATAAAAGAAGAAGAATTTTTTTTGAATCTCTTAGACAGAAGACAGATCACAGATACACACATATACAGACATCAGTATTCTTCAGAACAAGAAAAAAATATTCTGTCTCAAAGAATTCTCAAGAACACACATCCAGGGAGATCACCTTTTTCTGAAATCTTCAGATCTCTCTAGTGTTCAAGTGTTCAAGGCCAACATATTTCAAGACTCCAGACATCCAACATTTCAGTTATTGCTGAAATCATCTATTGCTGGAGTTCAACTTTTGAAGGCCTATCACCCTACAGCAAAGCTTCTCTTCCTGAAGCTCTCAAGGACTCAGGGGGAGCTTTGACACCATCAATCCACATAGTCTTCTCAGTTGATCAGAGAAAGAGAAGACTTCCATCACTCTCTCACCCCCTCTCTGTAAAGGGTTTCTCAAACTCCCTTCAAAAGTTTAAGTTTGGTTTTTGAGCACCTTGCCAAAAGCTCATTGGTGGCAAGACACCTGATCAAAAAATCTGCTTTGGTTTTTGAGCACCTTATCAAAAGCTCATTGGTGCCCAGGACACCTGATCAACTCATCCTGTAGTGGATTCCTACCTAGGGTGGTAGAAGAGTGGATGTACCCAAGTTTAGGGGAACCACTATATTTCCTTGTGTCTTCTGGTTTTGCTTGCCTTTATTTTTGTTTCTGGCCTTGATTATTCTGTGATTAGCTTTTGATTAGTTTAGCTCTGTAATTAGATTTATACTTGCTTCCCTGCTCACTCTCATTACAACAATTGTTGTAAAAAGTTTTAAAGCACCATATACTCTATTCACCCCCCCTCTAGAGTATATCAGATCTAGCTGCACTTTCACTCTGGAACAACTCTAGTGACTTAAGATGTTGCCGGGAAACCGACGGTCTTCCGTAGACCCCCACTCCAGTTGCTACCTAAAGACTTGCACTTTTGACCCCATCACTAAGACCATACTACCCACCCGGGATTATTCATATTGCACTCTCTTATTTCTTCTGATAATCAATCCCCTGGTAACCCCTAAGGCAAGACTTATTTATGTTATATGCAGACCATGTCCTATTATTACCCTAAAAATAGAATCTTCCAATCCTTAAGGAATCTTGCCCCTAAATATTTATCCTAGGGTGGTATGGGCTAAGGGAACTACCCTATGAATTCTCATAATTTTCCTTGGCTAAATAATCCCTTAATTAAATCTTTTAATTTAATTACTAGGTCACTTTACACATGAAGTAGTATGATTTAACATCCACTGACCTAGGTAATTTTTCCTGAGTTGTATAATGATAAAATATTACTGTCTGCAGAGTTTCATAATTTTCCTTGGAATACTTATATCAATTCCTTATTTAATTCCAAATTCATATAATTTCCATTTTCCAAATGAAGTATAGGTAATATGTAATCCAAAATTCCAGGAAAATTACAGAACATATAAAACATTAATTTATGACTATTGGCAGAGTTTCATCAACTTTAATTGTGTAATGGCCTATCAATTTCCATTCTTACATATTTACCAAAAATGTCATTATATTAATTTAAAAACTATCAATACACCCATTAATTCTGAAAAATTTATGCAAGACTAATAATACAATTTTACAGCACTATAAATATTTCCAAATTTTTTCTGAGGTGCATATCCATCAATTCAAGAATAAATGAAATAAGGGTAAAATGGGCATTTTAAGATATTTTATTCCAAAACTCTTCAAACAGAATGATCAAATTTTTCCTAAGTCAAATGTAACCTTATCTATATCTTGGCAAAGTTTGAGGATTTGTGCTTGAGGAAAACCTATTTTCCAAATTTATTTTCAAAAGAGCTACATTTAAAATAAATTCCAATTAATGGGATGTTTGATTCCAAAAATCCCAAAATTAATTTGAGGGGTGAAATTTACCCTAATGAACCACTGTAAACAAATCCAAGATATTTGCATGCCTCCATTAGGCTGAATACACAATATTTGAACTATTGCTATTAGCACCCAAGGCAATATGTACACCAACACATGCAAGTGGAGTTTCCTATCATGCATTGATCCAAAAGTGCTGAACTTTTTATCATGCACTAATGGTGTTCCCAAGGACCCACCCCCAAAATTTGGGGCCATGAGGGGTCATATAACTCCCTATATTTCATTTATTTACATTTTGAAATTATGACCAAACCTATAGGAAAACTTGTTTCAAAAATTCCTAAATTTTGGCAGGGGCTAGGTATGCCATAATCATGCATGTACCCAAAATTTAGGGCCATGGTGATTGCTGGTTTGACTTGGGCATCCAAATGAATTTCTGCCCTAGTCTAGGACCAGTCCTAGGAGAAATGCCCTACAGGACTGTATACTACATCAAATTACAAATTTAAGGTGGAAAAATAAAGGTAAGACAGGCACCTACATTTTTCATTTAGAGACTAGTTTCTGTAAATGCCTCTAAGAGGCCTGACAATGACATGCAATGTCACTGTATTTATGTGACACTTAATTAAATTCATTTCATTATATATATAAGTATTTAGATTTTTAAAATGAAGCCGCACGAATCTTAAAGCGTAAACTGACGGGATCCGGTCATCGTCCCCACTGGATTAACGGCTGAGATTGAGCCGACCTGGGCAACTTTGCTGGCGATTTCCGGCCAGCTGAGGCGGCGCCACCTCCGGCCAACGGTGCCATCACCTTCACGGTGGTGGTGGCTATCGTTTCCCGGTGATGGGACGGCGGGAGACGGCGGCGACGGCGAACCCGAGCGGTTTTAAAAGCTTGGAAAAATCTCACTTTCCTCCCATGGCATCGGGCTCAGTTGAGCCCGATATCTCACCTAATCGATCTAAGATCCTAGTACGGGTAGAGGTGAGGTGAAACGAACCTGGATTGGGGGTTGGCTGCGGGTCAGGCGGCGGTTTGCCATGGTGGTGATGCGCCGGTGAGATCCTCCCCGATTCCTTGATTCTCCATCATTTTCCATGTTCCAGCACTCGAACTCCACTCCTTTCTACCTCCTGAAGCTGTTGGTGAGGTTATTTGGGGCTGAGGTGGAGTATATGGGGAGATACAACCAAGGTGAGCTCGGCTCAGCCTTGGTTGCTCCTCCCCTACTTGCCAAGTGGCTCTCAGCCCCTATTTTCCTCTGGAATGATGAGAGGAGGTCGGCCATCTGGTTTTGGGCAGAGAAATTCAGCTGAAGGGGTGGCCATATGGCCACCATTCCCTTTTCATCTCCATTTCTCTCTCCTCTTTCTCTCAAAATCTCATTTCTACCCCTTTGCATGCATTCTCTCTCCTAATTTAGAGGGGTAGGGCTGGTCTTGTTCACTTGGGCTGGCCATGGGCCAAATTTGGTGGGCTTGGTCCAAAGGAGGGTGGCTTGGTCTTCATTTCACTCTTTTAGGTCAAATAGTTGACTATGTTGACTTTGAGTTGACTTGGTCAACCATGGTGGGTGGGATGACCCCATTTGATGGAAGTGGGTCTAGTGGCACCACCCAACTTGGGTTGGGTCAAGGGGGTGCCCTACTTAGGCTAATTGGGCTTATGAGTGTGGGTTTGACCAAATTTAGCCCAAGGTTGACTTTGGTCAATTGGGGTCAAAGTGTTGACCTAGTGACATGCCCTAGGGTCCACTTGGAATGTTTTTAGGGTTAGGGCAATGTGTTGGGGTCATGGTGTGACTAGGGTCCTTATTTAGGCTAGTTTGACCTAGTTTGACTTGGTCCTATAGTGAGCCCCACATGGCTACAACCCACTACCTAGGGTCAGACCTAGCTAATTTCCCTAAAACTCACCCCATGCCTAACCCAATCTAAGTTGAGGGGTCCAGAAGTAACATGGGATGTTACACGTGGGTCTTAGACCCGGGCTTGCCTGCAAGCTCTGGCTTCTCATGTCAGGATTCCATCTCACACACCAACTGATTATAAGAACCCTTGCTGGACCCCACCCGCTCGTGGGCTTCATTTCCCGGGCTTGTCTTATGCTTGGCGTTCTCGTCAGTCTCACAGAAGGGGACTAGTCTTGCCGGGACACTCTCCTCACATGACTTGCACGTCACGGGATAGCCAGACGACCACGTAGACAAAGCCACGCCTTAGCACATCACAATCCATATTCTTTACCACCCTAATCCATCATTCGTACTACAACGTTCCCGCGCACCAAGTAAACCATCTACCGCCAACGCGGAGCTAACCTTGTCCGGTTCCGGCTACATGTACTCACTCAAAAAGGGGGAAAACACATACATCACAAACGACATCTTGCTGCAACGGATTCCTACAAAATCCTTAAGGCTCGCTATGCAACATCACCGAGTCGGACTAATGGTCGCGACTACGGCTTCATCCACAATGCTTAATATACTAACGGAGCGGATCTCTAATGCGATATCATACCAGGGACGGACACAATCGACCCAATGGTTCCTCTTGAACCATGGTGACCCAAACCCCTCTCATTTGAGAGATTTGGTGTCCAAAAACTTGAAAAGCAAGAAAGAAAAAGATGTTATGCACACATCCTAGAAACTGAGAGAAGAAATGTCGTTACCTTACGACCCCTCTTCCTAGCCATGGAATCCTTGCTTTGAACGGATCGCCTCCGCTCCATCTCCATGGATCTGGTCTCGGAACGGCAATCGAAGCTCTGAAGCTACGTCAATGGTGGAAGGAAGCTCTCTCTCCTTCCTCCTCCCTTATCTTCCTCTCCGACCCTAACTCTCACTCTAAAAGATGAGATAAATGGGGGGAAAGACACTCTCAGTCCTAATAAAGTCCAAAGGGCCGAAGATTCTGGGCCCATGGATCGAGTTTAAGGAAGCATCGTACGGACACAAAATAAAAATGACAGAACTGCACCTGCCCGCACGATCAGTGGCGCACGACCAGTGGTCGTGCGCATTGGATCCCATGATCATGCGATTAACAATGGCAAAACTCTAGAGGAACTGTGATAAATACGCACAAGCAACGGCGCACGGCCAATGGTCGTGCGCACTATGCCCAATGGTCGTGCGATTGCCCTAGGCAAAACTTGGAAAAAATGGGGAATAGTGTGCACGATCAGTGGCGCACGACCAGTGCTCGTGAGCACTAGATCCAATGACCATGCGACTCCATGTCTGAAAAATGGGGGTGTTACAACTCCTCCCCCTTACAATAATTTTGTCCCCAAAATTAATCTTCATACTGGAAGACAGCAATAAAATTATTGCAGCAAATAAAAACATTGTTACAACAACTTTACACAAACCATTTATAATCAGGCAAACAGCCAAAAACAATATTGCAACGTTTCAAAACACAGTTGCTACATATCGGTTAATGTTTCGAACCAACATTACACAAATAACCCGGGATAGTCCTCGTGCATTGCTTGCTCACGCTCCCAAGAGAACTCATCACGCACGCAGTTATCCCAATGCACCTTTACGAGCTTAACTTCTTTGTTCCGCAACTGTCAAACTTTTGTATCCCCTATACTAACTGGACGAACTCGCATCCTCAAGTCCTCTTCTATCGGCACCGATTCCGATTCGATCACCACACTAGCCTCCACTAAGGCTTTCCTCAAGACGGAGACATGAAAAACATTATGTAATCCACACAGCTCTGTGGACAACGGCAACCAGTACTCTGCTTCTCCCGCCCGTTCTATAACTTCTAAAGGTCCCAAAAACCTCAGACTCACCTTCTTGAGTCGGCGAATCCATGAAACGCCTTTGAACGGCTTGATCTTTAAATAGACCCAGTCACCTACCGTGAACTCCACCTTCCTGTGGCGAGCATTAAAATATTTTGCTTGCCGATCTTGAGCATCCTTCATGCTCTCTTGAATGGTTCGCACCAACTCACATGCATTAACTACCACTTCTTTTCCTAAAAGTTTGGTGTCTCCTGCCACTGTCTAAGACATCGGTGTTCGACAACACCTCCCATACAAAGCTTCTTACGACGCCATTTTTATACTTGCTTGGTAACTGTTGTTATAAGCGAACTCTACTATGAAGAGGTGATCTTCCCACTTCTTACCGAAGTCAATAGTACACATCCTCAGCATATCCTCCATAGTACGGTTCGTTCTTTCGGTTTGCCCATCAGTTTGAGGATGGAAAGCCGTATTGAACTTGAGCTTCGTGTCTGTTGGAACCAGCTTTCTAGTTCCTCCTAAAGTTCGAAACAGGATGCAGCCCACAGGTACTCTCCATGTGTTATCCTCCTGACGAGAGTCGGAGACCTGAAAACAGACCGAAGGGTCTCAGCTCAGAGGTCCCACCTCTTTCCCGGAAGAACTAAAAATCCTCCCCTCCCTATCCAATGCTGAGCTAGGTGCCTGTGAGGAAGATAGTGGAAAGGTTCAACAACCATCTCAGGCACCCTATCGGTCTATTTATAGGCCTCTGAATCTGATCTGAAAATAACACTTCTGAATCAACCTGAAATGACTAAAACACCCTGTGCTGGGTCTGCCAAGAGCCAAACTCCGCTGTTCTGGAGGGCTATACGCAGACCTCCAGGGGTAGAAGTATAAAATTACCTGGGGCACAAAGGTAAAATCCCATTTGGGGGTAAAAGGGTAAAGGCATCCTTTCTCCCATGCGGCGAGTGGGGTAGGCACTGTTGGGCGAGACGACCGTCCCGTCTGTTTGGCCGCCCTCTCGGCTTGTGTGCTCTCTCGCCTCTTAGAATGATCTCGCCCACTAGGAGGTCTCGCCCACTATGAGGTCTCGCCCACTTCAGAGGATCCCCCCTCTCGCCTCCTGCCGGTGGACATCCTATCATCTCGCCAGTCTCCCCTTCTCGCTCGCTGGACCGCCTCTCGCGAGCCCAAGGTTGTACACAATCCCCGCTCTTTTCGAGGTTGCTCTAACCTCGAAAAGATAAGTCCAACCGCAGCTCGTGAGGCTAAGATTCACTCATGAGAATCTTTGGTGGGCCCTCCCCCCCCCCCTTTATGGGGCCTATAAATATGAGATCCCCACCTTCATTAGGGTCCCTTTTGCCTTCATTTCATCATCCTTCAGAATGTCTCATAGCCAGAGTTTTCGCGAGTGCCTCGCGATGGTGCAAAGGCGAAATAAAACCAACACGGACGCCCTATTCCTGGATCTGGGGCGTATTCCTCCCTCGGCCCCTCCATCCTCTCGCCTGAAAAAGATGAAGGCCGCCTGCCCTCCCCTCTCGGTGGGCGCGACCTCCTCTTCCCCTTCAACAGAAAATCCTTTCGCCTCTCCCGGGGAGAAACGGGTAATTTCTCATTCTTCTCTCTCTTCTTTTGTCCCGCCTATTGACCACGCTTTTCCAGGGAAGTTTTACTGATTCCCAGATGCCCGCCAATCCTCCTGATAATATCAACCAAGCTCATCAGTGCACCGACTCGCCTGAGGCATCCTCCCCACCCCTCTCGCGGAAAGAAAACCTCTCGCGGGTTGTTGGGAACCCTCGCATCCCCAGTAAGAGCTTTCCCCTCTCGCTTTTCCTTCAATTCGCCTTCTTTCACCCAACCCATGCGAGCTCACCCTTGTTTTCAATTTCCCGCTCTTTCTGCAGGCATCCAATTTGATTCTGATACTGAAGACGCTCCCGCGTCTCCCCCCTCTCGCCTCTTCCGTGTCCTGACGAGATCGAGGACTACTTGGGTGATCCCATGGATACTCTGGAGCTGAAGTGGAGGACCGCTAGGATGTTCCGCAAATACACGCATATAATCCGCGAGATGGAGCTAGAGAAGCAGGCCTTCGACCGGCGCATGGACTGGCTAGAAACAGAGTGTCACCGCCTTTCTGCCTAGATGGAAGCTGGCGGCTCACTGGACGGGACAGACCCTCAAGCCATCCTAAACGAGACGGATGAACATCTCCGTCTCGCGCGCCGCGGCGTGGTCGCCGCTCGCGCCTTTCATCTTCCCGGCCGCCCTCCATTCGCGGGAGGTCAAGATGGCCGCTGGAAATGTGCGGAACTAAGTTATTGCGGTCCCGTCTCGCCTTCTCCGGGCCCTCCTATATTATCATTGCCAATTCAATTATGTTCAATTATTGTTGTGTTGTATAAAACTTTTCTGGGTGGGATGCCCACTCTGCGGGATGAACTATTTTATCATTTCGGTACTGTGCCCGTCATATCATGCTAAGTTTTTCATCATTACCATGATTAGGCAGGGCCTCCCTGTTGCCTCCATCCTAGCTCTTGATATGTCGGCGCCCTCGGCTCTTCTCTTCTCCTTGCCTCCTGCTGTCTCCCACCTGACTCCCTCGACTCCACCTCAGTAAGCCTTGCCAATCTTTTCGCAAAAGCGGGGTTTGCCGCCTCCATCGCTATTTCTTTCGCCGCCTTCGCCGTCAAGCCTTCAAAAGACAGTGGTGCCTTCCGGGTGAGGCTCATTTTGAAAAAACCTTCCCGCAGTCCCACAGTAAAGGCCATCTGGAGGGCAAATCCTGGCACCTCCTGTATATCCAAAATCTCCTCTTGGAACCTATCCACGTACTGAGCCAGTGATTCATCTGCCCTTTGCTTAATCAAAAAGATCGACTCTGGGTTCCTCTTCCTCTTCTTAGAAGTGGAGAACCGTAACTGGAAACTCCTGCTTAGCTCCTCGAAGTTGTATATCAACCCTGTCGGGAGCTGATGAAACCAATCTCTAGCTTTGTCCTTTAGAGTGATGGCGAAACGACGGCATTTAAATGCGTCCGTCATGGGCCTGATTGAAACTGCGTCCTCGAACCATTGCAAGTGATGAAGGGGGTCATCCTTCCCCATATAGTAGTTCATCTCGGGTTCCCGGAACCCTTCCGGGACGGGGGCTGACAGGATCAGCTCACAAAAAGGCGACCCTCTCGCCACCGGTCTCACCACCTACTCGCGCGACGACCTCCCCTGGCAAGATGGTACCTGCCGGGCTTGGGAACAGCTCCCTTCCTGCCATGTCCCTCCCGCTTCCCTCTGCCATCACCTCATTCCCAGGTCTCCTCCCCGGGGCATCTTCCCCCACTCGTGCCGAGACGAGCTCTTCCTGTGGCGTGAGAGCAGGCACTTGAGGCAGTGGGGTTGAACAGTCTCCCTGCCGTGAGATCCCTTGCATCAAATCCATGATCCCTTTGATTGAGGCCATAAACTCCTCTCTTCCGACAAACCTTCCCGGGTTATCCGACCCGTCTCTTTCTCCTTCTTCGTGATCTCTCGCCATGTGGTTGCCCAAGATTCTTCTCTGAGGGCTACGTTGCACTCTTACCGCACCAAAAATGTTGGAACCAGCTTTCTAGTTCCTCCTAAAGTTCGAAACAGGACGCAGCCCACAGGTACTCTCCCTGTGCTATCCTCCTGACGAGAGTCGGAGACCTGAAAATAGACCGAGGGGTCTCAGCTCGGAGGTCCCACCTCTTTCCCGGAAGAACTAAATATCTTCCCCTCCCTAGCCAATGCTGAGCTAGGTGTCTGCGAGGAAGATAGTGGAAAGGTTCAACAACCATCTCAGGCACCCTATCAGTCTATTTATAGGCCTCTGAATCTGATCTGCAAATAACACTTCTGAATCAACCTGAAATGACTAAAACACCCTGGGTTGGGTCTGCCAAGAGCCAAACTCCGCTGTTCTGGAGGGCTATACGCAGACCTCCAGGGGTAGAAGTGTAAAATTACCTGGGGCACAAAGGTAAAATCCCCCTTTGGGGGTAAAAGGGTAAAGACATCCTTTCTCCCATGCAGCTAGTGGGGTAGGCACTGTCGGGCGAGACGACTGTCTTGTCTGTTTCGCCGCCCTCTCGGCCTGTGGGCTCTCTCGCCTCTTAGAATGATCTCGCCCACTAGGAGGTCTCGCCCACTAGGAGGATCCCCCCTCTCGCCTCCTGCCAGTGGGCATCCTATCATCTCGCCAGTCTCCCCTTCTCGCTCGCTTGACCGCCTCTCGCGAGCCCAAGGTTGTACAGTGCCCAGACTCTTTTGAACAAACCTCCAGTCCTTGGACGTGAAACGTCCATCGCGATCACTAACTATACTCTTAGGAATTCCATGTAGTCGCACAATGTTGCGAACATACAACTCTACCAGCTTCTCCATGTTGTCCTCTTTCCGATTTGGGATGAAGTGAGCCATGTTGGTCAAGCGATCCACGATCACCCAAATCGCGTCGTTACCCTGCTGCGATCTAGGTAACCCATGTACAAAGTCCATGGAGATGTCATCAAATTTCCACTCGAGAATAGGATGAGTCTTCAAGAACCCGCCCGGCTTCTGACACTCAGCCTTCACTAAGGCACAAGTTTGGCACTGACTCACCTACAAAGCAACATCCCGCTTCAAACCAGGCCACCAAAAGGATTTTTCATATCATGTACATCTTTGTACTGCCCCGGTGAATGTAGTACTTTGTGAAGTGAGCCTCAAACATCAACTCCTCACGGAGCTTGCCGAACTGCGGTACACAAATCCTTCTGTCCTTCCTCAGAATCCCATCAATCAACTCCTAGGCGCTACTCTCACCCTTTTGAGCTTCCACCACATATGGCTGGAACTCCACATCCAAACGGGTCGCTTCCCGAATACGATCGGACAAGTCATTCTGTATTTCAATCCAGTTCAACCGAGCCACGGTAGACTCGCCTCTTGCTACACACTCCATGCCAAGCGACTCCCAGTCCTAGATCAACCGCTCATCATGAGCTTCGATCCAACTACCTTGACCAGAATATTTCCTACTCAAGGAATCCACCACCACGTTGGCTCTGCCTGGCGTATACTGAATCGCCACTTCATAGTCTCCAAGGAACTCGACCCATCTGCGTTGTCGCATATTCAAGTCCTTCTGATCTAGAAGTTACTTCAGGCCCTTGTGATCTGTGAAGATCTCTACTTTCGCACCATACACATAGTGTCGCCATAATTTTGAAGCAGAAATTACCGCCGCCAACTCCAAATCATGGATGGGGTAATTCCTATCATGACGCTTTAGCTGTCTAGATCCAAAAGCTATCATGCTGCCATGTTGCACCAACACGCAACCCAAACCGCATCTAGATGCGTTACTAAAAATCTGAAATCCTTCAGTCCCTTTAGGAAGGCTTAGGATTGGAGCAGCCATTAGCCTCCCCTTTAGAGTGTCAAATGCCTAACTGCACTCCGGAGTCCAAATAAACTTCTGGTCTTTACGAGTTAGAGAGGTGAGGGGTCGGTCTATCCACGAAAAGTTTTCCACAAACTTTCTATAGTACCCGGCTAGTTCAAGAAAACATTAGACTTCCGCCACGGTTCTCAAAATTGGCCAATCTCTGATGACTTCAACTTTCGCCGGATCCACCGCCACCCCATCACCACTAATCACATGGCCCAGAAAAGCCACCTTCTCCAACCAAAACTCGCACTTCGAGAACTTTGCATAAAGCTGGTTCTCTCTCAACACTTGCAAGACCACTCTCAAGTGAGTCTCATTCTCGGCCTCTGATTTGGAGTACACCAAGATATCGTCAATGAAGACCACTACAAAAGGGTCCAAGTACTCCCGAAATACTCGATTCATCAAGTCCATGAACTCGGATGGCGCGTTCGTCAACCCGAACAGCATCACCGAGAACTCAAAGTTGTAACAACCTCATCCGTTCATATAATATATACTAGAAGGTCCGTCCGGGGCCCCACAGAATATACCACAAAACAGACGATGAAGCTACGGAGTGATACCAGAGTAGCGCAGCTCACCTAACACATTGCATTCTAGCAGAAGCCTATAACACTACACTTGAACTCCTCACTTGAATGTCCAACATATAAAACTCCACATTTTATACATTATAGGAATGTCTTACAACACACATGAAGAGTTGGCCTTACGGTCTTACAGAGCTTTCAAACAGTGGCCCAAACATTGGCACGCAGGCCGGCCACATCAAAAGAAAACATAACATTTATCCAAATTAGCCTTCGAGGGCTAACAGCAGCAGTAGCAAAAGCAGCATGGCCATCAACCCTTTTTCGTCCCGCTTGGCTCTCCAGCACCTGTACAGGGACAATCCACCCAACGGTGGGAAACAAAGGCAATGGTCAGCATTCAGCTGACCAAATTATAACAACCCTACCCCTTTCTCGGGGCAGCGATAATCTTCCCTGCAGGCATAGCATATCACAAGCATGTATATATATATATATATATATATATATATATATATATATATATATATATATATATATATATATATATATCTCAGATAATGTGCTTTCACGCACACATGCCATCACAACCGTCAGCCAGCCGGCCCGACAGTCCGTGCACTCAGGGCACATTCTTGGTGTACTGGCAAACCAGTTGCCCACCACCGTATCAGGGTCACAGCCTAACGGCAACTCACTTGAGCATTTACTCCATGGCGTGCAACCAGAGTTTTATAGTCTTAGTGAACCGGGACTGGCCCGTAGCCCCCCATTGTATTACGACGCGTAGGCCTAAGTCTCTTGCTATGCGCTCCAACAGACTGAACTTTCTGGTCTCACGTCGGACGGACAAAACGCAGGTCGGATCCTCCACCCCTCGTTGCTCAAATCGCCTTGCCATCACCGAGTATGGCGTACTCGCAGCTAAATAAAGGCGCGGGTAGGTCTCACCGATCCTGTTCTGGCACTCAAGCCTGGGCATAACTCTTACACCCATTCATCTCACAACATCAGCGGGTCTTTCCTAGGCACACCAGTACTTCCTGCTACTCTCTTCGCAGGTGGACACCGCAAATATCACAAATGTCAGGGGTCTTTCTTGGAGACCACGCCAGTACTTCCTGTTACTCTCATCACAGGTGGACTCCCCATGAACATTAAGCATTACAAAAGGGTATTTCCTGGAATTCCAATCCAGTACTTCCTGCTACTTCCTTTCACAGGTCGAACCCAATACCACAAGCAGCACAAGCATTCTATGGGTATTTTCCTGGACTACCACTCCAGTACTTCCTGCTACTTCCTTTCACAGGTCCAACCCGTCGACTCCTAAACTACGCGTTTATCACGGAGTCTTCTCCGGTTCGTATGCAACATCACCAATCCAGACCAACCTGTCCAGATGGGATTCACACAGCATGCCTATTCCGTACTCCATTTCCGGATCTATATGCCAACAAAGGGGATTCCATGAATCAACCCAAAAGACTCCGAACATCAGCCACCCTTTGGTGGGGGAATCATGCATATGCCAAAAATGAAGCATTCACATGGTTAAGAAGAAAGGTCGTTACCCTTGAAGACCGTTTCGGTGCCATGAACTCCTAGCTGGCTCGAAAGAACCGCAAAAGCTTTTCCTCCGCAACGATGGCCTCGAATCTCAGCTTGATACTCTCAAGCTCCACTAGCGATCAGCCCCTCTTCTTATTCCTCCTTCTTCCTCTCTCTTTCTCTCTCTAAGCTTTTTAGAAAGATGAAGGCAAGAACATAATGTGACTTCTTTCTTAACTCTCGGCCTTAAGGAAACAGGGAGGGATCTCAGCTGTTAGATCCCAGCTGAAGAAGAATGGACGGCCACGAAAACCCGTAAAATCTTATTTTGGGTCCGACACGCCCTGTGACACGCCCGTGTCACAGGCCGTGTCACACTAAGCGGTGCATAAACCGACTTATCAACCGCCTTATCCCGAAACGGGTCACGCCCAGGGTACACGCCCGTGACGGCCAGGTCACACCCGTAACATAGGGTGTGTACCTCACTCGAGTCATCTTCACGACCTACTCGAGAGGACTACTCGAGTAGTTAGCTAAGACACGCCCGTGTCAGATGACCGACATGCCCGTGACACGGGGTGTGTCACCCACTCGAGACTTACTCGAGAGGACTTACTCGAGAGAAAACTAACTACTCGAGTACTCAGATCGGGCACGCCCGTGTCACAGGGATGACACGCCAGTGGCACCCCCCCCCCCTAACTCGAGTACTTTTCCACCTACTCGAGAGAAAAGTGTCGACCACTCGACACAGCGGAACATGCCCTGTGACACGCCCGTATCACAGGTCGTGTACCCCATACTCGATGAACGTCGAGCACAGTTCGTCGACCAAAGAACTCGAGTGTCGACAGGGGAGGTCATGCCCTAGGTCATGCCCGTGACAAGGGGCATGTTCCTCCCGAACACTTCATCGAACGTATTTTTCATCGAACTCGCGACGGCTCCGCACCCGAGCAGGACACGCCCTAGGACACGCCCGTGTCCCACGCCGTGTCACCCCAAAATTTGCTTGATGAAAAATTTTGGCTGTTACAACCCTCCCCTCCTACCAGAAATTTTGTCCTCGAAATTTGCACACAGGAAGGCACTCAGCAACTAAAAAGTTATAACATCAAAATATCTTGTTACAATAACTTTTCACCATCCACTAAGTTACACAAACAGCTCGGGAAATTCAGCTCGCATGGTCTGCTCTGGCTCCCATGTAAGCTCTTCACGACCGCAGTTGTCCCACCGAACTTTAACCATCTCGACCATCTTATTCCGCAACTGTTTCTCGGCTTGATCCTCGATCCGAATGGGTCTAACTCTCATTGTTAGCCCATACTCCACCGGCACACGATCATCCGTGATTACTTGAGCTGGATCTTTAATGAACTTCTGAAGCACCGAGATGTGAAACACATCATGTAGTCCACCCAAGTCTGTCGAAAGAGCTAGCTGATACGCAGCTTCTCCGATTCGCTCAACCACTTCAAATGGACCCAAATATCTTGGACTCAACTTTTTCAAACGTCGAATCCTGGATACACCTTTGAAGAGCTTGATCTTCAAGTAGACCCAATCGCCTACCGCGAACTCCACGTTCCGATGCTTGGCGTTATAGTACTTCGCTTGACGATCTTGGGCTATGAGTAGCCTCTCTCGAATAGCACGAATGGTTGAGTTTGCTTCATCGACTTCATTATAATTATAAACTCTAGCTTCGCCCGCTTCTACCCAAGCAAAGGGAGTACGACACCTCCTTCCATAAAGAGCTTCATACGGTGCCATCCCGATGCTCGCCTGGTAGCTGTTATTATAAGCAAACTCCACTATGTAGAGATGATTTCCCCATCTCTTTCCAAAATCGAGGGCGCACATTTGGAGCATGTCCTCCATCGTTCTGTTGGTTCGTTCAGTTTGTCCATCCGTTTGGGGATGAAAGGTCGTATTAAAATTCAACTTCATGCCCAACAGCTGGTGAACGAGCCTCCAATCCTTTGACGTGAATCGCTGATCTCGATCACTCACGATGCTCCGAGGAACACCATGGAGCCATACAATTTGTTCCACGTACAGCTTTGCCAAACTTTCTACCGAATCATCTCGCTTGTTCGGGAGGAAATGTGCTACTTTTGTCAGCCGATCGACAATCACCCAGATGGAATCGTTCCCTCGATGAGATCTCGGCAATCCGTGCATGAAATCCATGGAAATATCGTCAAATTTCCACTCTGGAATCGGCAACGACTTCAAATAACCGTCCGGTTTCTGGCATTCCGCCTTCACCATATCACAGGTTTGGCATTTGGCCACATAAAGAGCAACATCTTTCTTTAGCCCTGACCACCAAAATAGCTTTTTCATATCCATGAACATCTTTGTGCTCCCTGGGTGGATTGAGTACTTCGTATAATGTGCTTCATACATCAGTTCTTCCCTCAATTTACCCACATTTGGGACGCACAAACGACCCTCTTTCCGCAAAAGACTGTCATTCCAGGAGAATTTGCCTTCTGGCCCAACTTTCGCATAACATAGGAGATCTTCATCCAACTCTGTTGCCCGTCGAACTCAGTCCGCAAGGTCACATTGCACCTCCATCCAGTTCAAACATGCATTGGCAGTGGAATTCTTGTCAACACAAGAAATCTCAAACGCTTCCAGCTCCTGGATGAGACGTTCATCATGCCTCTGCAACCAAGCTGCTCTTGCCGGAGTCCACCGACTTAAGGTATCCGCGACAACATTTCCCTTCTCGGGAGTATAGTGAATCTCAAAGGTGTAGTCCCCGAGGAACTCCAACCACCTTCGTTGTCGCATATTCAAGTCCTTCTGCTCCAATATATACTTCAGGCTCTTGTGATCTGTATAGATCTCCACTTTCACACCTTAAAGATAGTGTCGCCATAGCTTTAATGCAAAGATCACCTCCGCCAACTCAAGATCATGGACGGGATAGTTCCGCTCGCGCACTTTCAGCTGGCAGGAGCCATAAGCAATCACCTTTTCATTTTGCAGAAGCACGCAGCCTAAGCCGCTCCCTGAAGCATCACTATAGATTATAAATCCATCGATATCACATGGAGATGACAACACAGGTGTCGTAGTCAACCGAGGCTTCAGCTCTTCAAAAGCTCGCGCTGCACTCTGGCGACCAAACGAACTTCTGTTCTTTTCGCGTCAGCGTGGTTAGAGGCAAAACAATCCGCGAGAAGTTTTCAACAAATCTTCGGTAGTAGCCTGGTAGTCCAAGGAAACTCCTGACCTCGGCCACTGAAGATAACTCTGGCCACTCCTCTATGGCCCTTATCTTCGCTGGATCCACAGCTATGCCCGCTCCACTCACCACATGGCCCAAAAAAGCCACCGACGATAGCCAAAACTCGCACTTCGAGAACTTGACATAGAGCTGATTCTGCCTCAATGTATTCAACACCAACCACAAATGTTGCTCATGATCGGCTTCCGATCTCGACTACACCAGGATATCATCAATGAACACTATTACGAATAGATCAGGTACTCGCGGAATATTCGGTGCATCAAGTCCATAAATACCGAGGGCGCATTACACAACCCAAACGGCATGACTGTGAACTCGTAGTGCCCGTACCTTGTTCCAAATGCGGTTTTGGGAATATCTTCTTCGCAGATCCTCAATTGGTAATAACCAGATTTCAAGTCCAACTTCGAGTAGACGGATGATCCCACTAGCTGATCAAACAGCTCATCAATCCGCGGAATCAGATATTTATTCTTCTCGGCCAGCTTATTCAATTCGCGGTAATCAATACATAACCGCAAGCCACCGTCTTTCTTCTTCACAAAAAGTACATGGGCGCTCCAAGGAGACATGCTTGGGCGTATATACCCCTGCTCCATCAATTCCTGCAGTTGGACTTTCAACTCGGCCATCTCCTTAGGCGCGACGCGATATGGCGAGCGGGCCACAGGTTTCGCACCTGGCACCAACTCGATCGTGAAGTCAATCTCATGCTGGGGTGGTAGCCCAGGGAGATCCTTGGGAAACACATCTGCAAATTTCGACACAATCGGAACATCACACACACTAGCCTTAGGCTCAACATCCTGAATCAGGGCGAAGTAGCACTATGCACCCTTCCGAACAGCCTTCAAGACTTGGAGTGCAGACAACAACATCACGCCCACTCCTCGCATACCCACAAACTTTGTCTCCTGTTCCGTATTCTGGCCCAACGTGATCTCTTTGGACTGGCAATCAATCAAGGCATACTGCTCTGCAAGCCAATCCATACCAAATATCACGTCAAATTCTGATATCGGCAATACAGATGCAGTCAAACTAAAATCCCGACTTCCTATTTGCACCGTCACATCGCAAGCTTGATCCGCAAGCATCCAACAGCCATTCGGAAACACCACTCTGACGATATCTGTCTTCACATGACTAGGTATCCCAAGCCGCACTAAAAACTCGCTAGACAGAAACGAATGTGACGCACTTCTATCAAACAGTGCTCGTGCTAGCGTGTCCCGAATCATCACAATGCCTGTGACAATCATGTCACACACACAAGCCACATACACATATGCATAAGCAAAACATACAAGCAATATAATACGCAAAACTAAACTCATACCTGTGACGACGTCACTCTGCTTGATGGCCTCTTGCAGGCCAAGATTGTAGACCCGGGGCTGCTCTTGAGAGGCAGAGGGGTCCACCACTGTCTTGCCCTTCTCCGCATATGACGCTCCCGCCTTCTTTTCACTCTTTGGAGGCACCCGACAATCCCGAGCTACATGCCTCACCCGTACACAATTAAAGCACGTACGAGTATCCGGTTTTGAGGTGGCCCCCGACATTGCTCCCGATGCAACTGAAGAAGGAGCTTGCCCCGCCGTCTTGGGCATCTTGCCCCATTTCTTCTTATAAAATGACTTCGTCGGTTGGGGTACTTTAAACTCCGGTTGTGACACAGCCAAAGTCGTCTTCCCCTGCACCATTTTCATGTCTTTTTCCAGCGCGCTTGCAGTGTTAACAAATGCCTGGAAGCCTTGGTTCATAGAACTAGAAAGCAGGAACCTCAGCTTGTCCCGAAGTCCTTCGTAGAACCTATTCGTCTTCCTTTGCTCATCAGCAAAAATCGAACCCGCATACCGCCCAAGCGTGTAAATTCATGCAGGTACGCGTCAACACTGCCATCACCTTGCATCAACCTTTGGAATTCATTCTCCATGGCAATCTGTTGCGCCGTAGGAAGGTGCTTCGCTAGGAAGAGTCGAGAGAATTCTTCCATCGATACTTGTGTTAAGGGACGACCCGCCAAGTGGTGCAGCTCCATCTCGTCCCACCACAGTCTAGCCTCTCCTTCAAGTAGGAAGGTATCTAGGGTGACTTTCTGATTCTCCTCCATTCCAATCACCGTCATGATCCGCTTGACGCGCGATAACTAATCCTCAGCCTGTGCAGGAGCTCCCACTCCCGAGAACGTCGGCGGGTGAAAACTCATAAACCGCATTAACTGCTTCTCAGCGGCTCAAGGATGCACAGCCACAATAGGTTCTGGCCTCGCCTCCACCTGTTCTAGCCTCACGGCCGGCTGCGCCTGCCCTTGCGCCTGCCCAACCGGTTGTCCTTGAAACATAGCAAACAAAGCCTCAACAATTTGTAGCATAGTTTCTGCAGACGGTGGAGGGGTAGGCACCTCAACTGGTGTCATACTTTCAGCCGAACGCTGGGGCTCTGATTGCCCCCACACCACTCCGAGTCACCTAAAGGGGACAATACACACACATTAGCGGCCTTACACAAGCAACCAGCACAAAATAGAAACGCTCAGGTTCCTCAAACACAAGAATTTGCATTCCTATCATGGACATTCAGGAGTTCAAATGTGTTAACGTGGTTTGCACAGACACGTGCTCGCCACCTCACAAAAGAAGTCGACCACGACTTCTAGAGGGAAAGACCAAGACCTCTGATACCAAAAATGTAACAACCCCATCCGTTCATATAATATATACTAGAAGGTCCGGCTGGGGCCCCACAGCATATACCATAAAACAGACGATGAAGCTACGGAGTGATACCAGAGTAGCGTAACTCACCTAACACATTGCATTCTAGTGGAAGCCTATAACACTACACTTGAACTCCTCACTTGAATGTCCAACATATAAAACTCCACATTTTATACATTATAGGAATGTCTTACAACACACATAAAGAGTTGGCCTTACGGCCTTACAGAGCTTTCAAACAGTGACCCAAACATTCGCACGCAGGCCGGCCACATCAAAAGAAAACATAACATTTATCCAAATCAGCCTTCGAGGGCTAACAGCAGCAGCAAAAGCATTCTACGGGTATTTTGGACTATCACTCCAGTACTTCCTGCTACTTTCTTTCACCGGTCCAACCCATCGACACCTAAACTACGCGTTTATCACGGAGTCTTCTCCAGTTCGTATGCAACATCACCAATCCAAACCAACCTGTCCAGATGGGCTTCACACAGCATGTCTATTCCATACTCCATTTCTGGATCTTATATGCCAACAAAGGGGATTCCATGAATCAACCCAAAAGACTCCCAACATCAGCCACTTTTTGGTGGAGGAATCATGCATATGCCAAAAAGGAAGCCTTCACATGGCTTAGAAGAAAGGTCGTTACCCTTGAAGACCGTTTCGTTGCCATGAACTCCTAGCTGGCTCGAAAGAACCACAAAACTTTTCCTCTACAACGATGGCCTTGAATCTCAGTTTGACACTCTCAAGCTCCACCAGAGATCATCCCCTCTTCTTCTTCCTCCTTCCTCTCTCTTTCTCTCTCTAAGCTTTTTAGAAAGATGAAGGCAAGAACATAATGAGACTTCTTTCTCAACTCTCGGCCTTAAGGAAACAGGGAGGGATCTCAAGTTGTTAGATCCCAGCTGAAGAAGAATGGACGGCCACGAAAACCCGTAAAATCTTATTTCGGGTCTGACACGCCCTGTGACATGCTCGTGTCATAGGCCATGTCACACTAAGCGGTGCACAAACTGACTTATCAACCGCCTTATCCCAAAATAGGTCACGCCCAGGGTACACGCCCGTGACGGCTAGGTCACGCCCATGACATAGGGCGTATACCTCACTCGAGTCATCTTCACGACCTACTCGAGAGGACTACTCAAGTAGTTAGCTATGACCCGCCTATGTCAGATGACCGACACGGCCATGACACGGGGCATGTCACCCTCTCGAGACTTACTCGAGAGGACTTACTCGAGAGAAAACCAACTACTCCAGTACTCGGACCGGACACTCCCGTGTCACAGGGATGACACGCCCGTGGCACCCCCCCCCCCTTACTCGAGTACTTTTCCACCTACTCGAGAGAAAAGTGCTGACCACTCGACATAGCAGAACACGCCCTGTGACACACTCGTGTCACAGGCCGTGTACCCCATGCTCGACGAACATCCAGCACAGTTCATCGACCAAAGAACTCGAGTGTCGACAGGGGAGGTCACGCCCTAGGTCACACCCATGACAAGGGGCGTGTTCCTCCCGAACACTTCGTCGAACGTATTTTTCGTCGAACTCGCGACGGCTCCGCACCCGATCAGGACACGCCCTAGGACACGCCCGTGTCCCAGGCCGTGTCACCCAAAAATTTGCCTGCTGAAAAATTTGGGCTATTACAAAAGTTACCATACCTCGTACCAAAAGCTGTCTTGGGTATGTCCTCGTCTCGAATTCGCAACTGATAGTACCCTGAATTCAGATCCAACTTGGAATACACCACCGACCCCACCAACTGGTCGAAATAGGTCGTCTATCCAAGGAATCAGGTACTTATTCTTGACAGTCAATTTATTCAACTCTCGGTAGTCTATGCACAACCGCATACTACCATCCTTCTTCTTCACGAAAAGCACTAGTGCGCTACACGGTGAAGAGCTGGTTCTAATATATGTTGGATATTGTATCCACAATGTACCTGATTTGAAGAAGCCCCTGGACAAGCTAAGGTCAATAGACTATGTATTTGATAAAATCTTTCTAGTTGTGCTTGCAGTTTTTCCACGCTAAGTGCACACCGATGTCAGGGTGCAGTAGGTCAATATACACGGGTCTGCACGACGTAATCCCTCGTTGAGCAGATCAGTGTGTTGGCCTACGTGTATTCTCTCTATTGGAGTGCACTTATTTTCAAGCACAGGGCTGTAAATATGCAGGAGCAGACAAGGAGCAAGGATGGGTCAAGGAGCACCTCATAGGTGGAAAGACGAAAATTTGTCTAAGGTTAAATCGACGAGAATCACCAAGTGATTCTCGCCGATTCGGCGAGAATCACTTGGGATTCTCGCCGATTCGTCGAGAATCAGAAGTTGATTCTCGCCGAACTCAACCCATCCACTTCTAAGCGAGCACCTCTGCTTCTAAGTAAGAATCGACGAGAATCACGAAGTGATTCTCGCCGATTCGGCCAGAATCACTAGTGATTCTCGTCGAATCGTCGAGAATCACTGGTTGATTCTCGCCGTCTCGACCTGGCCTAAAGCATTGCGTGCAACCAAGGCAAATTCGACGAGAATCAATCTTGATTCTCGCCGAATCGTCGAGAATCACCTTTGATTCTCGACGAATCGGCGAGCATCACTTTAGATTCTCACCGATTTTGACTTAGGCGTTTTTCTGGATGTTCCTGAACCGGATTCTGCAGCTGTCAATTTTCTGGACCGGGATTTAGGGATTTCTATTGTGGGTCCCACAAACGGTCATATTGGAGTTATCTACAGTATATATATTCGGGTATTTTGAACAGTAAAGGGTAGACAAAAAAGAAGCCGAGCAGAGCAAACCCTAAAATCGCGAAATCGCTCCGCCGCATCCGTCGCCGCTCGCGCCAGTCAGCCGCCGCTGTTGATCGTGTTTCTTCCCGATCTCCGGCAACAGAAGCTTAGCAAAGCTTGAGTCTCACGCGTCTATCCAGAGATCCCTTGTCTCTCGATTTGTTGATCGGGAAAAACTTCCCATCTGAATCGATCGAGACGACCGATCCTCGTGTGACCGTTGGTAGACCTAGCTTGCTTCGCTAAGAAGATTGGATCTCTATTTTCAGCAGCCGCTCATCATCATAGCCGCCGATCCCGAAGCTAGCCGCCGCTCGTGTTGCCGCCGCCGGTTCCGGGGAGATCCTCTCCAAGAGAGACCAAGGTTGTAGACTATTCGTTGACTTCACGAACACGTCGTCGAACGAAGAGGAACACCGTAGTCTCCAAACGAAGTTTGTATCTCGTGTACATTCTATATTTACTTTTGTTGTAAAGGAACTTTTGTTCCGTGTTGTAAGGGTTGGGTGCAACCCGTTTTGTGGGAGTGTTGACTCTCACGTGTGGAAGGGTTCCTTCCGATAGTGCAGGGATTGGATTTCAATCCTGTTGGAGAAGAGACCGAGTCGTCCCTTGTTGGGAGATAGGTCGAAGGGGGAAAGTGGATGTACCCAAGTCGGGGAACCACTATAAATTGCCTGTGTATTTTGTGTGCTGTGCTTTTTATTTTTATTGTGCAGGTACATTCGTAAATTCCGCAAAAGCGCTACACGTCACCTATTCCCCCCCATAGGTGCACATAGTTGACACTAGGTGGACTTTCAAGTGGTATCAGAGGGAGGTTACTCATCAAAAAGGTTAACACCTTGAGTTGAATCCTGCCCCTAGTGTCAAGAAGAAGACAAACATCTACTATGGACGGGCTCAAGTTCTCCGGCAAGATCCCAGTGTGCACCAGGCTCAACTTTCCGATCTGGAAGGAAAGGATCAGGTTCTACATGGAAGCAGTCGATCCTCGACTCTTCATGATCGTGGAGGAGGGACCTTATGTCCCCACTAAGGCCTCCACCATTGATCCCACCAAGAAGGTGTCGAAGACACTTTCTGAAATGGACAAAGACGAGATGGTGCTAGTGGGACTGGACAAGAAGGCACGAAACATTCTGGTGAGCGCAGTTGATGATTCTATGATGCAAAACTTCAGCAACTGCAGGACAGCACAGGAGATCTGGCAGTGCCTGATCATCCTAATGGAGGGCACGGATGAAGTGAGGGATGATCGGAGATCCCTCCTGAACCAAAAATATGAGGCCTTCAGGCAAGGGCCTAAGGAAGAGATCGGAGTCACCTACGAGAACTTCCTAAAGATTGTCAACGCCCTCAAGGGCTACGGAAGAGTGTTCACTAATGGTGAACTCAATGACAAATTCCTTAGGTCCCTTACTAAGGAATGAGACACAAAGATCTGCGCCATCAGAGAATTTGGCAGACTAGCAGAAACTGATCCACAAATCCTGTTTGGGAAGCTGATGTCCTATGAGCTTCAGCTGAACACCAGGAAAGCAGAGGAAGAAGCAGAGAAGGCTGCTGCAAAAGAAAAGACTGTGGCCCTAAAAGCCAGTTACTCCAGAAAAGGCAAGGGTGCGATGTCATACCGTGCGAGGAATAAGGAAGAGGAGGAGGACTCTGAACCATGCTCCTCCGGCTCAGAGCTGTCGGAGGAGGATTTCTCCCTCATCACCCGAGAGTTCAAGAAGTTCCTCAAGATGAGGAATCAAAGAAAGAAAGACAGCTCCTCCTCCAGGCATCGGAAGAAAAATTATTCTTCTGACAGGTATGCATCTAAACCTAACAAACAACGCTCTTCTGACATTATTTGCTTTGGATGCAATAAGCCAGGACACGTCGTGGCCGACTGCTATCAAAGCAAAAGAGAAAAAGGGAAAGGAGAGGAGCTCAAATCCTCCAGAGATAAGAAGAAGGAGCGGAGCTACATCGCCAAACGGCCAAAGACACTGAGTGAGTCTGACTCCTCAGACTCTAGTGATGATGAGGAAGCCTACTTCGGGCTGGTGGGTCGCTCGGACTCAGAAGGAGAATGCCCCCCATTTACTGGGAAGGTAAAAGCTCACACCCCTCTCTCCGACTCCGACTCTGATCCTGAGTCTCAGGATGATGAACCTGAGGATGGCCCTTCGGCCCGTGAAGCTGAGCTCCTCGAGAAGTATGAGCTTCTGCTCAACACTTTCGATGAGTGCCGTAAGAGACTGAAGGCTGAGAAGAAGGAAGTAAAATTCCTTAAGGGTGAGTGTGTATCCCTAAGGGAAGAGGTCACTAGCTTGATTTCTCTCCGACAGGAGCACCTTGACCTGACTTCAAAGCATTCAGAGTCTTTGAAGCTCCTTGACCTTAAGCAGGAGGAAGTCGACAAGTTGGAAGAACTACTTGCGGCAGAAAGGAAGATCGTCAAGAGCTTCTCTATGCCAAAAACAGTTCTTCCACTCGTTGATACCTTCTCTGCTCAGGCCAAAGGAGCTGGCTTGGGGCATATAGGGGTATCTGGTTCTTCATCTAGGAGAAACAAGAACCAGAGGAAGAATAAGGCCGCCAAGAAGGCCTCTGCTGATGAAAAGGGTAAGCTCCTCTCAGTCATGTTGCGTTCAGAAAGCCTGGCTTTCCTTGCAACCAACATGACTTTGAGTCAACTTTTGGCCATCATTTCCGGCCCTCGGTTGCAAAGCCAAAGAGCCGATATGACGGTTGGACCTATCCCCGGAACTTCGGTGAGAGTGCCTTCAAGGCACCTTATGAGGAAATCCACATGGGAAATTATGGTCCGTTCTCTAGCGTCCATAATGGAAAGCAGGCACCAAAAGCCAAGCCTGTTATACAGAAGGTGACGAAGTCATGTGACTGCTGTCACCATGAGGGCTCCTCCTCCAGATCCAAGGCCCCAGCTGTACCCACCGTTCCCAGGGTAAGGCAGGAGCCTAGGAAGAGGTACAACAGATTCGACTGTTGGTGCTGTGGCAAAGTTGGTCACTTTGCCGTGGATTGTTGGTTTAATCCAAGGCATTACGAGACTCCCCATATTAGCAATGCGAGGCCGACCACTCGTAGGGTTAACCAACCGAGGGGGAGTGTGCTAAGCAGGAATCTAGGACCCAAGTTCGATTGGGTTCCTAAGGTAAATTAATTTTGTTTTGCAGGAATGTCCAAAGGCCACCAAAACGCCGATCTGGTATTTGGACAGTGGATGCTCCCGGCATATGACCGGGACAAGAAGCCTGCTGCGTGATTACACTCCAGTCGAGAATGGACCCCAAGTCATCTTTGGAGGGTCAGATCGAGGAGTCACCAGAGGTTACAGTATGATTTCCAACGGTATAATCTCTATCACCGACGTGGCTTATGTTGAAGGGTTAAACCATAACCTGATCAGTGTAAGTCAGTTATGTGATAAAGGTTATGACGTTAAGTTCTGCAAGGATAAATGTCTGATAATTTCACGTACCTCTTCTGAAACGGTATTATCAGGCATTAGGAGCAGAAATATCTTCTGTTTAGATTTTCTCAGTTTAGATTCATCTACCCCCGTATGCCTTGTGGCAACAGGCAGTGCATCTCTTTGTGAACAATGGCACAAGAGATTGGCACATATTAATTTCAAGACAATTAGTATGCTGTTTTCTAAGAACTTGGTAAGGGATGCTCCCAGTATCAAGTGCATCAAAGATAGCCCCTGTCCTGAATGCCAGATGGGCAAACAGACTCGGGCTACCTTTAAGAGCATCGCAGACAAAGACTCTTCCCGATGTCTTTACCTTTTACATATGGACTTGTTTGGTCCAATGCAAGTTCATAGCTTGGGAGGCAAGTCCTATACGCTAGTGATAGTAGATGATCATTCTCGGTTTACATGGGTGTTCTTTTTGAAACGAAAGTCAGATACGTTTGACATCTTCACTAATTTTGTCAAGCAGGTTCAGAACGAATTTAACTGCTCCGTGGTCAAAATCAGAAGTGACCATGGAACAGAATTCGAATCTGGTGCTGTGACAGAATTTTGTGAAGAATAAGGTATCTTTCATGAGTTTTCCTCCCCGCGCACTCCTCATCAAAATGGAGTTGTGGAGAGGAGAAATAGAACTCTCATTGAAGCCTGCACGACAATGTTGAAAGACGCTTCTCTCCCGGAATACTTCTGGGCAGAGGCTGTCAATACAGCTTGTCATGTACAAAACAGAGCATTGATCAACAAGCATCATCGTAAGACGCCCTACGAGCTACTGAAAGGCAGGAAACCAACCATGTCCTACTTGAGGATTTTTGGTTGCAGATGCTATGTACTGAATAATGGGAAGTACCCGCGTACTAAATTCGGTGAAAAATGCTTCGAAGGCATATTCATGGGCTATAGTTCCCATAGTCGAGCATATAGGGTCTTCAATAAGAAAACCCTAGTGGTAGAAGAATCAATAAATGTTGTATTTGATGAAGCAAGTTTGCTTAACAGCAATTCTTCCAGTAGTATTCTTGAAGATGCAGGTGCTCGACTTGAACAGCTGAGTCTGGATGAGACCGCTAAAGATGACGCTCCTAAGTACGTCAAAGCTTCCACCTCCACGTCATCTGAAGATGTTGAAGATCAAAATGGATCAAATATCTTAGAAGAAGGAGAAGCCCAAGAAGTAGTCGAAGCTCCAGACGCCAGACTTCTTGAGCTCCGGCACGTGAGGGATCATCCTAGAGATCAGATCATCGGAGATCCTCGTGTCGGTGTCAGAACTCGAAGAGGTACTATTAACGAAGTATTGCATCTTAGCTTCCTGTCACAGGTTGAGCCAAAGAAGTTCGACGAGGCGAACAAGGATGCGGCATGGATTCTGGCCATGCAAGAGGAACTACATCAATTCGAACGTTGCAATGTTTGGACGCTGGTTCCCAGACCATACAAGCAGAATGTGATTGGCACGAAGTGGATCTTCAGAAACAAGCTGGATGAACATGGTGTCATCGTAAAGAACAAGGCCAGGCTGGTGGCTCAAGGTTACAGACAGGAGGAAGGGATTGACTTCGACCAGACCTTCGCACCAGTAGCAAGGCTCGAGGCAATCAGGTTGTTCCTGGCGTATGCTTCACACAAAGGATTCACAGTCTATCAAATGGATGTGAAATCGGCATTCCTGAACGGAGACCTGAAAGAGGAAGTATACGTCGCTCAACCCCCAGGTTTTGTCGATCCTACTTATCCCAATCATGTTTATTTTCTTAATAAGGCCTTATATGGGTTGAAACAAGCTCCACGAGCTTGGTATGAGACTTTATCTAGTTTTCTTCTTGAGAACAAGTTCTCCAGAGGTAAAATAGATAAAACATTGTTTCTCAGGGAAGTCAAAGGCAAGATTTTGCTGGTGCAAATCTATGTCGATGACATAATATTCGGCTCAACGGACAACAATCTTTGCAAAACGTTTTCTAAACTTATGCAAGGAAAGTTTGAAATGAGCAGTATGGGAGAGCTCAAGTATTTCTTAGGACTTCAAGTGAAACAGTCTGAGGATGGAATCTTCATCTCTCAGACGAAGTTCACAAATGAACTCCTTAAGAAATTCGGTATGGAGAGTGCAACCTCTATGAGGACTCCAATGGGATCCACCATGTCTCTGGATAAGGATGAGAAAGGTAAACCTTTCGATGAAACCAAATACAGAAGCATCATTGGATCCCTGCTCTACCTTACTGCCAGTAGACCGGATATCATGTTCTCCACATGTGTCTGTGCCAGATATCAGGTGAACACTAAGGAATCTCACTATGTCGCTGCAAAGCGAATTCTAAGATATCTTAAAGGTACTCCTAATCTTGGCTTGTGGTACCCGAGAAACAATGATGTCGAGCTAATAGGCTTTTCAGATGCTGATTTTGCAGGGAGTAGGGATGACAGGAAAAGCACTTCCGGGACGTGTCAATTCCTCGGAAGAAGGCTTATCTCATGGAACAGCAAGAAGCAGAACTGTGTGGCTACCTCCACAGCAGAATCTGAGTACATCTCAGCAGGCAGCTGTTGCGCACAACTCCTATGGATCAGAAACCAGTTAGCCGACTACGACCTTCAGTTCAAGGAAGTTCCAATGTACTGCGACTCCTCCAGTGCAATTGCCATTGCCAACAATCCGGTATCGCACAGCAGAACGAAGCATATTGAAGTGCGCTACCACTTCATTCGGGAGCACGTGGAGAACAAGGACATCTCTCTCTGTTATGTCCCCACGGACAAGCAGATTGCTGATATATTCACAAAGCCCTTAGACGAGGCCAAGTTCAATCTTTTCAAGACTGAATTGGGAATGCTCAACTATGAGGACTGAAGACTACAGAAGCTCCAGGCTCGTGCACGATCTGAGGGGGAGCAAGGAAATCAAGTGTGAGCACAGACCCAAGAACTGAGGGGGAGCAAGGGGTCAAATGCTACCGACCCCGATTTGCAGAAGCCGAAAAGGGGGAGATTACCCCAAGGCTAAGGTGGCTCCAAGCTTAAGTATTGGTAAGGGATAACTCACTCAACTCAATTTTAAGTTTCTGGTTTTCATTCCCATTTGCTCTATTCACCTTAGCATGTAGGGTTTAGGCTTCTTCAAATAGGGGGAGATTGTTGGGTATTGTATCCACAATGTACCTGATTTGAAGAAGCCCCTGGACAAGCTAAGGTCAATAGACTATGTATTTGATAAAATCTTTCTAGTTGTGCTTGCAGTTTTTCCACGCTAAGTGCACACCGATGTCAGGGTGCAGTAGGTCAATATACACGGGTCTGCACGACGTAATCCCTCGTTGAGCAGATCAGTGTGTTGGCCTACGTGTATTCTCTCTATTGGAGTGCACTTATTTTCAAGCACAGGGCTGTAAATATGCAGGAGCAGACAAGGAGCAAGGATGGGTCAAGGAGCACCTCATAGGTAGAAAGACGAAAATTCGTCTAAGGTTAAATCGACGAGAATCACCAAGTGATTCTCGCCGATTCGGCGAGAATCACTTGGGATTCTCGCCGATTCGTCGAGAATCAGAAGTTGATTCTCGCCGAACTCAACCCAGCCACTTCTAAGCGAGCACCTCTGCTTCTAAGTAAGAATCGACGAGAATCACCAAGTGATTCTCGCCGATTCGGCGAGAATCACTAGTGATTCTCGTCGAATCGTCGAGAATCACTGGTTGATTCTCGCCGTCTCGACCTGGCCTAAAGCAGTGCGTGCAACCAAGGCAAATTCGACGAGAATCAATCTTGATTCTCGCCGAATCGTCGAGAATCACCTTTGATTCTCGACGAATCGGCGAGCATCACTTTAGATTCTCACCGATTTTGACTTAGGCGTTTTTCTGGATGTTCCTGAACCGGATTCTGCAGCTGTCAATTTTCTGGACCGGGATTTAGGGATTTCTATTGTGGGTCCCACAAACGGTCATATTGGAGTTATCTACAGTATATATATTCGGGTATTTTGAACAGTAAAGGGTAGACAAAAAAGAAGCCGAGCAGAGCAAACCCTAAAATCGCGAAATCGCTCCGCCGCATCCGTCGCCGCTCGCGCCAGTCAGTCGCCGCTGTTGATCGTGTTTCTTCCCGATCTCCGGCAACAGAAGCTTAGCAAAGCTTGAGTCTCACGCGTCTATCCAGAGATTCCTTGTCTCTCGATTTGTTGATCGGGAAAAACTTCCCATCCGAATCGATCGAGACGATCGATCCTCGTGTGACTGTTGGTAGACCTAGCTTGCTTCGCTAAGAAGATTGGATCTCTATTTTCAGCAGCCGCTCATCATCATAGCCGCCGATCCCGAAGCTAGCCGCCGCTTGTGTTGCCGCCGCCGGTTCCGGGGAGATCCTCTCCAAGAGAGACCAAGGTTGTAGACTATTCGTTGACTTCACGAACACGTCGTCGAACGAAGAGGAACACCGTAGTCTCCAAACGAAGTTTGTATCTCGTGTACATTCTATATTTACTTTTGTTGTAAAGGAACTTTTGTTCCGTGTTGTAAGGGTTGGGTGCAACCCGTTTTGTGGGAGTGTTGACTCTCACGTGTGGAAGGGTTCCTTCCGATAGTGCAGGGATTGGATTTCAATCCTGTTGGAGAAGAGACCGAGTCGTCCCTTGTTGGGAGATAGGTCGAAGGGGGAAAGTGGATGTACCCAAGTCGGGGAACCACTATAAATTGCCTGTGTATTCTGTGTGCTGTGCTTTTTATTTTTATTGTGCAGGTACATTCGTAAATTCCGCAAAAGCGCTACACGTCACCTATTCCCCCCCCCCATAGGTGCACATAGTTGACACTAGGTGGACTTTCAATATACCCTTGCTCCAACAGTTCCTACAACTGTACTTTGAGTTCGGCCAACTCCTTTGGTGCTATCCTAAAAGGAGGACGTGACACTAGCCTAGCCTTTGGCACTAACTCGATCGAGAAATCAATCTCCCTCTAAGGAGGTCCTCCAGGAAGCTCCTCAGGAAACACATCCAAGTACTCTGCCACTACTGACACTTCCCCAAGTGATAACTTGGAAAGGCGAACCTCCAACAATTCTACAAGAGCTACACCCCCTGACTAACTGCCCGCACCAACTGCATGGCCAAAATCAGGTAAAAGGTCGCTCCACAAAGGCCCTCAAACTTAACTTCTGACCGCCCTTCACCCCTCAGGGTCACCACCTTAGACAGACAGTCAATACTGGCACGTTGCTCTGCAAGCCAGTCTATTCCCAAAATGACATCGAACTACACCAACGGTAAAACCTCCACTATCACTGTGAAGTCAACCCCGCCTATATTCCAACTAATGTGCCCTTTTGCCCCGGTGGTCATGGATGATCTATTGGGCATGCGCACCTTCAGCTCTGCTGTAACACCCCGAAAATCGTAATCGAACCGGTCACGTCCTAAGGAATTTTTGGTGCCTTAATAGTGGTACACGGCCTGGGACACGGGCGTGTCCAAGGCCGTGTCTTTCTCTGTGTTGGCCGGCTGTGTCCAGAAAAGGACATGGCAGGAAACACGGCAGCGAAACGTGTGTGTCATGCGTGACACGGGCGTGTACCTACCCATATCACCACCTGTGTTCCCAAGAGACGTGTCGGTTGGCATGGCGGTTATCTGTGATACGCCCCTAGGACACAGGCATGTCAGTACACGACACGGGTGTGCCAGGTTGAGACACGGGCGTGTCTTGACCCGTGTCCTTTTCTGTAAATAAGATCTGACGACATAGGTGTGTCCAGCTTTGTTAAGGCCGGGAATGGAGGATTAGTTCCTCATTTTCTCTTAAGCTTTCTCTTTCTAAGGAGTTAGAGGGAGGAGAGAGCAAGAAGGAAGGAAAAGGAGGATTTCGGCTACCGGCGGAGCATCGGAGCACCGAATCGAGAACCGATACCGGATCCGCGGAGGAAATTCCCTTGCGAAGCTTTCCATCTAGATAGATTCCCATGGCGCAAAAGCGAACTACAAGGGTAATGATTCTCTACTTGAGCATGTGAAGCTCTCCTTCTTTTGCATAGGGAAACCCGCTCCCGCGAGTATGCGGTGAGTGTGCAGTGTTCCTTGGGGTTGACTGGAAAAATCCCCCTTGTGTTGCATATAGAGTTCGGAATCGAAGTATGGACATAGGCATTGTGTGTGAATCCTACCCAGACATGTTGGTCTGGATCGGTGATGTTGCATATTGTATGGTTTGCCGGAGAAGACTCCGTGCTTTGTGTTTTCGGGTTTCTACACGGTAGATTGCAGCAGGGATCCTTGGGGATTAACTCCAAGGCGCACCCGAAAAACTGAGCGGAAATGTAGTTCTGCTACCTTGGCGGCCGGGGAGCCAGCCCTGAACATAACTGGGTTATGTGTTGTTTGGAAATGTTTTAGGATCCGAGAGAAGCTTGGCTCGTGCATACGTCTTAAAGTGACTATACGAAGTGCGCAACGGGCATGTGGAATCGGACCTAGGCTATGTGGTTCAGTGTTAGAGACCCATAGAGGGACTGGCCGTTGGCATAGTCGGGAGTCTTATATAGTGGTCAGAAAGACTAAAATGCTCACGATGTTGCCATTCCAGGGAAGGTGGTGAAGCCACGGAATTGACCGGATTCACCGATAATGTTCCCTGAGTTCACGGGGTGTTTGGCCATGCGAGCCTACACCTATGTCTAAGTATGTTTGTACTTTATTGTTTAGCTGGGCTAATGAAATGCAGGGAAGGAGCACCGCCATCCCGAGTAAGGGGCGGGGTCGTTATAATTTGGTCGGTTTTGGCTGACCGTTACTTTGTTTGCCACCGTGCGGTGGAATGTTGCTTGCAGGTGCTACGGAGCCAATTACCAAATAGCGGGCTGAAGCCCATGTTGCTGAGCTGGCCCTCGAAGGCCAAAGTGAGTTGTTGTTTTTATTTTTGTCATGTGTGGCCAGCCTGCGAGCCGATGTATGTAAAACACTAATTTGTTAAGTAAACTCTTGTAAGGCCATAAGGCCAAGTACTTTCAGTGTATTTGTTATTTCATTCCTATGGTTGTATGTGGACATTCATGATAGTTGTTTTTCAATTATGGGTTCTTTCCAGCTATTTAAAAGCTTCCGCTAGAATGCTCTGTGTTAGGTCAAGTAGTTAAAGTTGGATTTTTGATATTCTTATATAACCCCTTCCGACTGTCCGCGGTATATGGCGTCGGGTTCCAACTGGACCTTCTTTTATATGTCATTTGACAGATGGGGGTGTTACAATTTGGTATCAGAGCCTAGGTGTCGGTCTTCTTTATTTGAATTCGTGGGCGAATTCTTTTAAGGGGTGGTGAGCACATATATATGCGTCATCATTATAACATAAAAGAACCCATGAATGTCCACTTAGGAATGAAAAATACACTTGTTTTGAGGAACCTGAGTGTTCCAATGATTGCTTTTAGCAATCTGTTTGTCGCATAATCAAGGGTTTATACTATTATAGGCAGCTAGTAGCGGTGTTGGGCAATTAGAACGTCCACGATCGGCAGAAAGTAGTGCACCGAATGACGTGCCTACAACACCTCCTTCAGCAAAAACCATCAGATTAGTGGCTGAAGCAGTCTTTGCTATGATAAATACCCAACCTATAGGACAAATGCACTACACACCACCTGTTAATGAGCAAGAACCGATTAGGGTGGCAGAGCCGAGAGTGGTAGAACGCGTGGCAGTTGATCAAGTAGCACCAAGGAGGGACACGGAGAAGTAGCTCAAGCATGTAATAAGCTTTAATCCTCCGATGTTCGACGGGATTGGAACGCCAACTCAAGCTAAGGATTGGCTCTCTACGATAAAGAGAGTCTTGACGCCCATGTTAAATGAGGAGTGGCAGAAGACCACCATAGTGACCTTCCTATTGGCTGGTGAGGCGAGGCTGTGGTGGGACGAGTTGGAGGTTCACCTCTTAGTGGGAAGGCAACTTGCAGATGTGCCTATGGAGGAATTCTCAAGGTTGTTCTTGGCCAGATATCTATCCTCTGCTTAGAAGCTTGAGATAGAGAATCAGTACCTTGGTTTGACTCAGGGAGACAGAAGCATGGATGAGTATCTCCACGAGTTTACACGGTTGGGTCGTTATGCTGGTGCTACATTTACTGAGGAGGAGCGGAAGACCAAACGATTTTATGAGGGTCTACGTGGCGACCTACAACTACTCCTTGTTGGGCCTAAGGCGCAGGGTCTCCTAGTCTTGGTCAATTCGGCCCGGTCATTGGAAAAGGTCGTGAAGGGAGTGCAATAGAAGAAGGACCCAGGGGAAAAGAAGTCATAGTTCAAAGTGCCGAATACAAAGTCGGGTTTCTGCAGATGGAACAAGAAGTCGAATACTTCGAGCTCAGTCCCTTCGTCTGGTGCGACGGGGGCAACCACAAGTCGAGTCCCAGGATCTTGCTACAACTGTGGAAAGATGTGACATTTTGCTCGTGAATGTTGGAGCGGACGTGCAAAGTCCAATAGGAAGCTTGGAGCAACTTATGAAGAAAAAGGGAAGGAGGTGGAGTCAACCACATCCCACCATGCTCTAGCCTAGCCTAGAGTATATAATCTTGGTATGCAAGAGGCCATAAAACAAGCTGACGTGGTGACAGGTATGAGTTAAGTTATAGCAGTTTAACTTTATGTAGTTGCATTTTTATATGTTAGCTTATAAATGTTGGTGCTAGGCTTTGTGTTGATTTTCGATTGTCCGGCAAGAGCCCTGTTTGATACAGGAGCTTCGCATTCCTTCTTGTCCAAAAGATTCGTACCACGCATCGGAGTCCCTTCCTCGATGGCAAAAGACAAGTTGGATGTATTGTTGCCCAATGGATGCTCAATGCGCGCGGATAGAATCTGTGTGTTAAAAATACGGATTGGGGACCAGGAGTTTGACTTGCAAGTGTCGGTACTGCCATTGGTGGAGTTCGACATAATCTTTGGCATGGACTGGCTCTCGGAGCAGCGAGCATGCATTGATTGCAACCGAAAGGAGGTTAAGTTGGGACTGAATACTGATCGGGAGACTACGTTTGCGGGCATGAATGGGTCGAGTAAGATTTTGATGTCGGCCCTTCAGGTGATCAAGGCAGTTCGGTTTGGGGTAGAGCTGTTTGTCACATTAGTGCAGACTTCAACGCCTAAGCCAAGTCTGGGTCGTAATCCTATTGTGTCCAAGTATACTGATGTGTTCCAAGATGATCTCCCAGGAGCCCCTCCTCAGCGGGAGATTGATTTTACTATTGAGCTGGTGTCGGGTGCCAAACCGTTGTCACGCTCTCCGTATCGGATAGTGCCAAGAGAGATGGCGGAGCTGAAGGTGCAACTGCAAGAGTTTTTGGAGCAAGGGTATGTACGTCCAAGTTCATCGCCTTGGAGCGCATCGGTCCTCTTCGTTAAGAAGAAGGATGGGAGCTTGCGACTGTGTATCGAATATCGGGAGTTGAACAAACTTACGAAAAAGAATAAGTATCTGATCCCAAGGATTGACGATCTATTTGATCAGTTGGTCGTGTAAACAATATATTCGAAGTTAGATCTGAAATTCGGCTACTACCCATTAAGGATAAGGGAAAGCGACATCCCAAAGACAGCGTTTAGCACACGGTTTGGGCATTACGAGTTCACAATCATGTTGTTTGGGTTGACCAATGCGCCATCCGTGTTTATGGATCTAATGAACAGGACGTTCAGAGAGTACCTGGACCATTTTATGATAGTATTTATCGACGATATTTTGGTGTACTCGCAGTGTAAGGATGATCACTACAAGCATCTGCATATGATGTTGGAGACGTTGAGAAGGAATCAGCTAAATGCTAAGTACTCCAAGTGTGAGTTCTGGTTATCCTCAGTAGCGTTCCTTGGTCATATTGTTAGTGGAGAAGGGATAGCGGTGGATCCGGCGAAGATAGTGGCGATACGGGAGTGGCCTGTGTTGTCTACAGTGGCGGAGGTCCGGAGCTTTCTGGGGCTTGTCGGCTACTACAGGCGCTTCATAGAGAACTTCTCGCAGATAGCGCTACCACTCACGACGTTTACAAGGAAGGATCAAAAGTTTGTGTGGTCGTTGGAGTACGAGCAGGCTTTTGAATAATTGAAAAGGCGGTTGACCACGGTGCCTATTTTATGTTCGCCGAGTGGGACCGAAGGGTTTGAAATCTATAGTTATGCTTCGGGCAGTGGTTTGGGTTGTGTTCTTCTACAGTATGGGAGCGTGATAGCCTATGGTTCACGATAATTGAAGGTTCATGAGAGGAATTATCCGGTTCACGACTTAGATTTAGCGGCTGTGATATTTGCTCTAAAGCTGTGGAGGCACTACTTGTATGGTGTGAAGGTCGATATCTACACCGATCATAAGAGTCTGATGTACTTGTTAGATCAGAAGGACCTGAACATGAGGAAGCATAGGTGGATGGAGTTCCTGTGGGAGTACACCTTCGAGATACATTATGTGCCTGAGAAAGGAAATGCAGTGGCAGATGCGTTGAGTTGCAGGGTTCCTGCACGGGCTAGCTGGTTGTTGGTACATAATGAGAGTTTGGTCCGTGATTTGGAGGCATTGGAGATCTCTTGCATCGACAAGAAGACTAGTGTCGAGGCGAATTGTATTGGACAGAGGTGCAGTATGACCTAGCTGATAGGGTTCGGCGGTCTTTGTTTCAGGACAGCAGTATGAAGCGGATCTTAGATGAATCTTTGGATGGGTCCAATTCCCAATTTGCTATTGAGGATGGACTGCTATGGAGGAACGGACGCCTATGCGTCCCTAGTGCGGATAATCTTCGGGAGGAGTTGATGTACGAGGCTTATCATACCAAGTACTCAATCCACCCGGGGAGCACGAAGATATATAAAGATATGAAGAAGTTGTTCTGGTGGCCAGTATTAAAGAAGGATGTAGCACTTTATGTGGCCAAGTGCCAAACATGTGCCTTGGTGAAGGCGGAGTGCAAGAAGCCCGAAGGATTTTGAAGTTGTTACCTATTTCGGAGTGGAAGTTCGACGACATTTCTATGGATTTTGTGCATGGTTTGCCAAAGTCGCAGAGGGGAAACGACATCATCTGGGTGGTTGTCGATAGATTGACAAAAGTGTTGCACTTCATCCCGAACAGGAAGGAAGTTCCGGTGGAAAAATTAGCCAAACTCTAGGTGGATAATATTGTTCGATTGCATGGTGTGCCCTGCAGAATTGTTAGTGACCGAGATAGACGCTTTGCGTCGAGTGACTAGAGGCTGGTGCATAGTCCGTTGGGAACTAAGGTGAGTTTCAGCACAGCCTTTCATCCACAGACGGATGGTCAGACCAAGATGGTTAATAGGACGATGGAGGACATGCTTCGCATGTATGTCCTGGATTTCGGAAAGTAGTGGGAAGATCACATGTACATGGTGGAGTTTGCATATAACAACAGCTATCAAGTGAGTATTGGAATGGCGCCTTTCGAGGCCTTGTATGGGAGAAAGTGTCGCACGTCGTTATCTTGGTTGGAGACAGGCGAGTTAAAGTTATTTAAACGTCAAGTGGTGGAATACGCCACTTCAATGATACGTACAATTCAGGAACGTTGAAGATCGCTCAGGACATACATGCAAAATACTATAGTGCCAAGCATAGGAACGTGGAGTTCGGTGTTGGCGACTGGGTGTATTTGAAAATCAAGCCGTTCAAGGGTGTCTCGCGGGTTCGACGCTTAAAAAAGTTGAGTCCGAGATACCTTGGACCGTTTGAAATCCTAGAGCGGGTTGGCGAAGCAGCGTATCGATTGAAGTTGTCAGTGGAGTTGAGTGGGCTACACGATGTGTTCCACATATCGGTGTGGCGGAAGGCGGTGCAAGAGCCTTTGCAGGTCGTTGCGGTCGATCAAGTGCCGATTGATTACGGGTTGACGGCAAAGGTCAAGCCAGTATGATTTAAAGACTTTGGAGTCAAACGACTCCGCAACAAGGAAATTCGAATGGTTAAAGACTGTTGGGATAACTGCAGACGTGAGGAGCTTTCATGGGAGCGAGGGCAGACTATGTTGGAGGAATACCCTGATGATGTCCTTTGCTAACAAGTAATAACTCGATGCGGATTCATTCTACACTCTAGTATAAACTATGTAGATGGGCATAAGCTAGATTGAATTAACTTTCAGGCAAGTGCACCTATCAATCATAGTATAGGATAAATCTACATCTCGTATCGTATTCCACAGGGCCATTTCAAATACTCGTACTCACCCTCACTCTATTATCGTACCAATAATTAAAATTGATTTTAGATCTAAATTAACCAAACTATGACTATTTGGATAATTAAACTTTGGGGATTTCAAGATGATAAAAAGCCGAAAGTTATGAGCAATTACATGAAATACTCATTCATTAACTCAATTTTACGTAATCATGAAATAATAAGACTATAAAATTTGTTGTAATGTAAAGGGTAAACATCTATCGAATTCTCTCTCGAGCAATTCATGGTCTAAACCTAAGTAAACTTTCTCTCGAATAATTTACAATACTCAAGTCTGCATTAGTGGAAACACCCTATCTACTACATACATTCATGAAATCTTATCTCTAAAATATCTTTAATCCATTTATTCGTATTCCAAGTATCCAAACAACATATCTCTCAATCATGAAATTTGAATTACAAAAAGATTTAACACCAAAATATGAACATGTAACTATCATTACAAACTTCCAATTTCTCAATCTAGAGATTTGCAATTCATGTAAAACAAATAAGCAATTCATAATTAGGAGAAATCTCTTTGGTTGCAAGCCTACATACGAACAAATTACCACAAATTCGATGAAAAGAAGGTGATACATGATTAACAAATTGTTCCAAATTAAATTTCATGTAAAATAAAAGATAACTAAAGTTGAATCACCAAGAAATAGGGAAGATTAAAAAGGATTAATGAAAGATTAAATTCATACAAAAATACCCTTCAAATCTTCCTTTTCTTGGATGCTCCACTTCGTGCTCCAAAAGTTCTCCCCAACGAAAACTGATCCAAAAGTCCCCTCTCATTTTTCTACAGGAATTTTATAGTCTCCTAGCAAATATAGTCGAACACGGGTACCAACACGGCCGTGTGTCAGGCCGTGTTGACGGTTCTAGAGCTGTTCCCCATGAACAGGCGTGTCTGGTAGTGGGTCGTGTCAGATGACACGGGTACTGATACGGTCGTGTTGTTCTTCATGTTCTCCAGACACGGGTTGGTCGGCAATCGTGTTCAAATTGTACACGGGTAGGCACACGGGCGTGTGCCTACCCGTGTGAGTCTCTGTCTCCTGCGTCCAATTTCTTCAGCTTCAGGGCACATAGGACACGGGTATTGACATGGTCGTGTGTCTACACGTGTGCGCCAAATTTTTGTCCTGTCATCAGCCATGTTGACTCTGTGAACTCCTCTGTTTGCCCCAAGACTTTTAGTTCCATTGGTTGGCATTACCTGCATTAGAAAAATGAAAGGATAAATATATAGCTTAATATAAGGAGTAACCAAAAATCCTAACTGTGCTCTCCTATTCATGATAAGACAATTTCTCAACTAATCTTGCGAAATTACTACACAAAGATGCAGAAAATAGTGGATATGATTACAATTATGATTGTAAAAAGCCTATCATAATCACACTCATCATACCCCGAGTTATTCCACTCAGGTAACATTTAAATTTTGTGTACCTTTACATAATTTCGAGACGAAATTATTTAAAGGGGGGAGATTTGTAGCACCCCAAAAAATCGTAATCGAACCGGCCGCATCCTAAGGAATTTTTTGAGCCTTAATAGGGGTACACGGCCTGGGACACAGGCGTGTCCAAGGCCGTGTCTTTCTCTGTGTTGGTCGGCTGTGTCCAGAAAAGGACACGGCAGGAAACACAACAGCGACACGGGCGTGTCAACCATGACACGGGCGTGTGCCTACCCGTGTCACCACCCGTGTTCCCAAGAGACGTGTCGGTTGGCGTGGAGGTTATCCATGACACGCCCCTAGGATACGGGCGTGTCAGGACACGATACGGTCATGTCAGGTTGAGATACAGGCATGTCTTAACTCGTGTCCTTTTCTGTGTTCGACGATCGTGTTTGGATCGGGGTACACGGCCTATGACACGGCCATGTGCAAGGCCGTGTTCGGCCCAGGATTGAGGAATTCTGGGCGGATTTGAGCCGTTTGTTTTCTTTAAATAACATCTGACGGCCCAGGTGTGTTCCTGCTTTGTTAAGGCCATGAATGGAGGATTAGTTCTGAAAGATAATAGTTGTCAACCTAAATCACCTAGAGGGGGTTAATAGGTGAGTTGTGCGTCTTTTGCGGAATAAAAAATCTTAGAACACAGCACAGATCTATCTACCAAATTATCACAGACGAGACAAGATTTATAGTGGTTCCCCGATCTTGGGTACATCCACTTTCCCTCACCGATCTAGCAATCTACTAGACTCGGCTACTCCACTATCTCGGATTGAAAATCAATCATACCCTCGGAACAAAGTTCCTATAATCTCAATCCAAACAACTGGATCTACAACTCGGAAGGCAAAACTTCCTACAAACTCGGAGTTGAAAACTCCTACACTCGGAGAAAACTTCTCCTACAAGAATGAAAATTGTTTAAGAAAATACAAACAATGATTTTTCTCTCAGATCTGCAAGCAAGCAACCAGGATCTTCTTCTTGTAAGCTTTACGGCACTTTCAAAAAACTGAAGAAAATCTCGGCACCAGATCTGAATCTTCTGTCTTACACGATTGGGAAGAGGATGAGCAGTTGAGAGACGATCTCGATCTGTAAAACTTCTTGAGTCTATTTCCTCTGAAAATCGAAGCGCTTGCCGGAGAAGAATAGCGGCGGCGGCGGCTTTCGTTCCGTAAAGAGAGAGAGAGGAAACAGCGATTCTTTTGGAAAGCATCGGCTGCAAAACTTAGAATAATTTTCTTCTTTAAAGACTTGTTTTCTGATTAGGGTTTGTCGATTAGACAAGAACTTTTATAGGAGTTCTTATAACGGTCATAACTGGTCTTAATGACGTACACGTGGACCAATCATGTCACGGAATTTGAAAATCTGTCAAATCTGGACTTAGCAGAAATTACTGAGAAAAAGAGGTCATATACACGAGTAGGTATATAACTACTCGAGTAGGTAAGGGACTACTCAAGTAAGCAAAGAAAAGTTACTCGGGTATATAACTCATGACTACTCGAGTAGGTTTGAAGACAACTACTCGAGTACATATAATCAACTACTCAAGTACTTAGAAGATCTACTCGAGTATACAGAAAATTTCACGGGAAGTGGAGAGGAAATACTCGAGTACAAGATGTACTACTCGAGTAGGTAAGAAAAACTACTCGAGTGGCTTGATGAGCTACTCGGGTGATAGGACTTAGAAAAATTTCTGAACACTGAAAAATGAGCTACTCGAGTAGGTAGACTGAACTACTCGAGAGGTTATAGTCTACTCGAGTATATGAAAAGACTTACTCGAGTAAATGACTTAGAAAAATTTAGGAGAGGAGAAATCTGCACAACTAGAGTAAGAAGAATTATCTACTCGTGTAGTTAAGTAAGCTACTCGAGTAAGTGACAGTCTACTCGAGTATATGGACTTGACTTCACGAGAGGAAGACTTACTTACTTGAGTAGGTCAGAGTTTTGACTCGAGTATAAAGTAGGTATTTCACTCGAGTAGTTAATGACCTACTCGAGTAGAATACTTAGAAAAATTTTAAGGTGAGAATTCTTTCTTCTTTTGAGAAATCAGCATCCAACTCTATACACATAGTCCAAGTGCTTGAATATGAAGTGTATCCCAATAGAGAGGCTACACATGAGTCAAACCTTGGGTCATACAATGAGGGATTACATTGTATGGTCCTGTGTTTGGTGACCTATTGTAGACTGACATTGGTCTACACTTCTCATTGGAATCTTTCAACCACATAACTCAAACAAAGCATCAAATACAACCTAATTCATCTTAGTTCCAGGATGACTTCATCAAATCTGGATTAATGTGGACATAGGTCCCAACAATCTCCACATATTTGTTGAAGTCAGAACCCTTTACACTAAGGTGAATTAAAGACATAAAAAGAAGCTAAGTTGAAAAATTAGTGCAAGCAGGCAATAGACTATGAGAAAAGATAATGAGGACAAAAACTTGGAATTATATAAATCAGAATATCCAAAGTTATCAATTCTACAGTCAATCATTTCACAATCTCAAAAGTTCTTAAAAATCAGCCTTGATGCTGTTGTATGTCCAATTTCTCTTGTTGTCTTCTCCGATAACAGTATGGTTTAGGATAATATTTGGGAGGTCTAGGAGGGGCAGCAGGGTTGTTCCTCCCAAACTCTCTGTCATAGATTCTCCTTTTGGTCATGGATTTTTCATAAAGTTCTCATTCATATGAGCTGTAATGAATATTCCTGCTCTCATGGAATTCCATAACTAATCTGAGAGTTTCTAGAATCAGGGATTTAGAGGTTGGAGACCAAACTTCAGCATGTTCAGTAGCTTTAGTAGGAGCAGACTTGCTAGCAGAGGGGCCTTCACCATATTTCCTTTTCTTCTTGGAGGTTTGAATTTCTGGAGGAGCTTTGAAGAATATATCTGCAGGATCTTCTTCCCAGCCTTGAGCATAGGTGTCTGGAGGAGCAACTGTGTCTCCAGGCCTGGGAGAGAATGTAGGTTGCAGAGGAGCAGCTACGGCAGAGGCATCTGTAGCTAGAGGATTTAAATGATGTGGAATGATGTTGGGGTCAACAGCAAGGTCTGGCAGAATCTGATTGTGCATCCAGACAGCAGTGTCATAGGTATGAAATTTGACACTCTGTATCTGGGCTAGCACATCATCATGAATTGTCTTCACATGAGTTTCCCATATCTGTCTTCAGAGCAGCTGATTTTTCTAAAAGTTCTTTGACCAAGCCCTCCCCCTTTCTGATTTCAACAGATAACCTGTCTATAGCATCTTCTTTAAAGAGGCCAACTTCTTCACAGATTTTCACTTTGTTTGCTTCATTTCTCTTGTCTAGCTCTATTTGATTATTTGCAAGGGTGACACCTTGTTCCATAACTTCTCCAACACTAGTGATAGTGTGGTCTAGGGCTTTCCCACCAAGTTGAAATAAGTACTTGAGTTTGTCAGTATTATGCTGGATTTCAGCAAAGCCTCTGCTTATCTCAGTCTCGAGAGCAGTTACCTTGTCAGTTACAGTCTTTAGACAAGTATCAAAATATGTTCTCTTGTCTTGAAGAAGCAGTGCAATCTATTGCAGCAAATCTAAGGAGGAAGAGTCTGTAACAGCAGCAGTGGAAGGAGCAGCAGATGTAGGAAGAGCAGAAGGGAGAGGAGGAGATACCCATGGAGCTATCTCTTCAAGGGTCACAGAGCTGTGAGGTCTTGTTGTAAGAATGAGAGCATCCCTTTCTTCTGGATCATAAGGGATAGAGAAATCCAAGTTCCTGAGAGGAGCCTCTGCTGGCACAGGAGAGGTCTCATCAGAAATGAGAATGGTGTCTGTCTGTGGTTGAGAGGAATTAGGATTGGAAGCTGGAGTCCTGGCAGAAGAATTATCTGTAGATTGTCCAGGAATTGAATCCTTGTGAAATTCAGAGGATGGAGCTAGAGGAGATAGAGGAGGAGGAGGTATAGGCAGCACTTCTTCAGTGAGTTCTGCAATCATTACATCTATTGCAGCAGCTGTTGAGAGAAGAGATTCTTGAGGTATCTAATCTGAAGGAGTTGCTAGAGTTTGAGGTGTATGAGGTAGGGAAGAAATTGCTGGCTAAGGAGATGAGGTAGTTTTTGGAGGAGAGGACTTCCTGACTGAGATAGAAGGAGTAGGCTCCCCCTCACTTGGTGCACTAGAGGAGCTGACCACATGATGAGGAGAGGGAGATGGAGTCCTGTCCTCTAATGCTGGATCTGCTAGAACTTCTGTAATCTTAGCAGCTTGGGCAGGATTCTTCAGCTTGAGCTCCCATCTCTGAATAGAAGAAATGGAGACCTTCTTCATGTGGTGAAGAGGGGTCCCTTTGGAGAAGTCAAATACTTGAGGATTGGTTTCATGGAAGAGAAGAGAGATTATTCTAGAGAAGTTGGGGGATTTTAAACTATCCTTGATTTTGTCGAGAATTAGCATCCCAAACTGGTATTTCTTGCGGCAGACAATGGCTTGCATTGTTGATGCGTGTTAAAACTCCAAAAAATATTTATGAAGCGCGGCGCCCCGATAGTTTTATTTAAGTAGAAAAGGCGGATGTGATTTTATTTAGAAAATGGGGGGCGCGTATTTATTTATTTTGGATATAAAAAGGGTTAGATCGAGTTTTAACGAAAGGAGGCAAGTGCACCTATCGTGAGTAGTACAGGATATTCCGGGTGGAATATCGAGGTCGTATTGTTCTTGGGGTCGGTTCGATTATTTCTACTCTTCCCTGGAGGGGACTATTATTTTACCGATAATTACTTGTCGGGTAATTTTTTATATATAATAAAAAGACAAAAACATAAAATGAAATCATTAAAAGAAAGCTTGAAGGTGGAGCCGATGAAGAGCTTAGCTCGATGGCGCCGAAAAAACAATTGAACTAAAATAGACATTTAATAAAAAGAGCTCCTAAATTTCTAATTAATTAAGACGGAGACTTGGCCGTGGAGGTTCCACTAGAATGAGCTCACCTAGCTATAGGGCTATCGCTCACCTGAACGCTAAGAATATTCGACCGAACGTTAGTCCGACGAAGGATTCCTCTTAACGCCCACATTACGCTAAGAACCCCGCTATTGGGTGGGGAACCCAATCCGGTAGAGTTGGCGTGCCTCCTCTCTCGAGGGTTAGTGCGGAACACTCTTTTCCAAGGGGTGATCGGTCCATATGCACGGCCTCTCGGCTAGCTAGCATATGGACTACGGAAATAGGGCCCACACATCGATTATGTGGTCATACGCGTCATTTACCTCGGGCAAACCTTAAGTACTTTTAATTAATTAGAAAAATACGACCTTTAAATATTTTAAGCTATTTTATCTGTCCCAATGCTCTTTGATACCGATGGCTAAGAACGGTTAGCCACTCATCGGAATGGGGACGGTTTGCGAGGAAAGCAATAAAGAAAGCAGTAAATGAAAGCGATAAAATGAAAGCAGGAAAATAAAGCAGGAAATAAAGCAGTAAATTGCAAGTCCTACTCAAACGAGTAGGACTGAAGAAAGCTGTAAATTGTGAGTCCCGGCGCAAATGCGTGGGCGGGAGAAAGAATGCGGGTCCTACTCAAACGAGTAGGACTAAATAAATACAACACACGCACACACTCTCTCGATATAAAGTAAAACTCACGGACACACTCTCTCGACATAAATGAAAACACACGCACACTGCAGAAAATTAAACTCACACACTCTACTGAATTTAAAACTCACACACACAACATAAAGTAAACACACTCACACACTCTACTGGAAAGGAAATAAAAGTAATGCGTCATTTAACTCTTAACGAGTAGGCGGAAATAAATGCATACTCACACAAAAATGAATAAAAAAAACTAAGTTACCTAAAAATTAAAACAACTGCATTTCTACCGCTAGAATGCGGCAGAAATGCATAAAAAGTGAAAATAAAAATTAAACGAGCGAAAAAGTTTGCAAATAAACGCAAATTGAAACAGCTCGGAAAATTAAAACGAATACATTTCTACCACTAGAATGCGGTAGAAATGCATAAAAAGAGAGCGAAAAAAATAAAAGAGCAAAAGTTTAAAATGAAAAACTAAGTGCATGAAAAATTAAAACAACTATATAATCATTCCTATAACTTCGTAAAACTGATTAAAAAGTGAAAATAAAACGAAAAGAACGAAAAAGTTTTACATCATAAAAAGAAAAATCTAAGTTAAAAGAAATGAAAATCACCTTGAAATCATTTTTACGGGTTTATAACAATGAAATTGAAAGCTATAAAAACCTAAGTTAACAAAACTAAGAACATAAAATTAATAAAGTTATACTCATACACACACACACACGTATAAAAAAGGAGCGAAAAAACTAAGTTGAAACAAGAAAGAAGATAAGATTGCATAAAGAAAAGTTTCATAGATCCATTCCAAAGCCATGCCAAGAGAAGAAAACAAAACAAATTTTATTAACTAAAAACACGGGTTACAATGGAACAAAAAATAAAACTAAGGAGAGGGGGAGAAATATCCCTTACATAGACCTTGGAAGCATCCAGACAGCATTTCCCCTATACAAAATGGATCCAAAAAGTGGAACAGGATTACATACAGCAAGGGGCTATTTATAGGGAAAACATTCATGGAACACGCCCTCTGACACGGGCGTGTCAGGGGGCGTGTCAGCACTATTCCTGATGGCGGCCGTCGATTTGACGGGAAAGTGGACTTCGGGCTGGACACGTGTCAGTCTCGCGTTGGTCACGCCCCAGGTCACGGGCGTGATGGTGGGCATGTAACATCCCATTTCCAACTAGACCCCTAAGTGTGGTTATTGGCCATGACTAGGTCATGACCAAACCCTAGGAAGCCCAAAAAGACCAAGGAAACCTAAGAATGTGGTGGAGACCACTATGGTGTGCAAATAGTCAAATTCCTGAACCTTGTTTAAGATATTCCAGGGGCATCACCAAGACTTCAAGACCCACCATGTTCTCATCAAACCATCTAGGTAAGATCCATTCGATCAATAAGGTACCCATGGAGGGCAGTCAAAAGGGTTAAGTTGTGGACCCAAGTCAAACCCTAAACCCTAAATAGGTCAAACCAACCTACGGGTTAGGGTCAATTGACCATCCCCAAGCCAAGTGGGCCGCACCCAAGCCCACCTAACCCTAGAGTGAGGTCAAAGGGTCACCTAGGACCCATTGGGTGTCCACCCAAGAGGCTGAGTTTGACCAAAGTCAACTCTAACCACTAAATGGTCAACCTAGCCTACATTGGGTCAAACTGGCCTACACAAGGGCCAATTGAAGTTCCTTAGCCAAGTGGACCCCACACATACCTTATATAACCATAGTGAGAGGCAACGGGTCACAAGGACCCATTGGGGCCAACCAAAAAGGCTAAGTTGACCAAAGTCAACTCTAGCCCTAAGTAGTCAAGGTACCCTACTAAGGGTCACGTGACCTCCAAAGGGCCAATACAATCATACCTAGGCCTTAGGGAGGCCAATGAGTCACTAAGGACCCATTTGGGCCAACCTCAAGACCAAATTGACCTAAGTCAACCATAGCCTAGGTTTGGGTCAAGCTACCCAAATGGGCTAACTCAAGCTCAAGCCCAACTCATTGGGCTAACCATATTTTGGTGGATGAAATAAACATGTGGGCTGCCAATATGAGAGTTACCAGCCACTTAGTGACTAGGGGGAGAATTGAGAGAGAGAGAATCTCAAAAAAAAAAGAATAATTTAGGAAGAGAAAGGGGTATTTAAGGGTGTTTAAGGGAAATGAGCCACTTGGACCCATGCCATCAGCCCCCACATGGGCTTTTTGGCCGACATTGAGTCATAAGAAAGGAGCTGGAATGGAGTTTCCTGGGACCCACCCATGCATGCATGGTGACAAAAACAAGCAAACCCTCCACCTCTCACATAGGAATTATCAACCACCCACCTCTATACTTCATCTCCTCATTTCCCCTCTCTCCTTTCAGTTTCATCTCTCCCAGGACAAGGAGAGCAGCAGAGAGTGAGAGAGAAAAAACCGAGCCCTTGCAGCCGTGAAAACCAAGGGAGAAGCGCCGCCACCGCCGCCACCCACCGCCGCCATGGTTCCCCGCCGCTCCTCACGTTGCAAGGCCGCCGGGGAAGGTCCTCCCTCACCTCTCTCTTCATGCTTAGATCTTAGGAATACCTAGGTTAGGGTTCGGGATCAAATGAGCCCGAGCAAAACCTTACTTTTCAGCCATTAATGGCTTATTTTTGAAGCTCTCGGGTGAGGTGGCGCCGCCACCTCCGGCCGCCCTAGCCGCCGGAAAAGCTCGCCCCCACCACCGTGAGGGGAGAGGAGAAGTTTGCCGGTTGGAGGCGCCGCCGGAGGCGGCCGGGAAAAGGCCCGTGAAGTTCGGGCAGAAAACCAGTCGAATCGGGGAAGAAATACAGCAGCCGTCGGATTTGCTTTAGGATTAGTGCCATGCATATATATAAATTCTGGATTTATTTAATTAATGAATAGTGTCATTTTATATCTCTTATAACCGACCTTTGCATGCCAATTTTATGGCACTTACATCCTTTTGCATAAAATGGTCTCAACATGAAATTTGTAGGTCTTGGAGTCACCTTTAATATGACATGTTACACATAATTTTTGGTTAAGTGTACTGCCCTATAGAGCCATTTTCCTAGGGCTGGTCCTAGAGTAGGGCAGAAACTAAAATGGGTGCCCTGCCCAAACCCTAAGTCCAAATGGGCTGAACTTTTGGGCATGTGGCCTAATTAGGAATATCTAGGCCCTCCCCAAAAATGGAAATTTTTGGGGAATATAATGCTATAGTTTTAGTCAAATTATGATAAATTAAATTTTGTTGATAATTGGAGCATATCAACTCCAAAATGCCCCAAATTTTGGTGGACTGCCCTTAGTAGTATATTTAGACATATGGTAGAAATATTAGACAATTTAACCCTCTGCAGGTTGAGATATCTCACATGCAAGATCTAAAATTAAATGGCCTTGGGCTGCAAATAGCAAAATGCAGAAATTTGAAAGTGATGCCCAAGCCCATCCAGAGGCCCAAATGACCTGATATTTTGGAGAGTAACTGGTTTAGGGCATATGAGGTCCTGCCAAAAAATGGGATTAATTGGAATTAAAATTAGTGTGGAATTACCAAATTACCCCTAGGTTTGTTTAGGTGATTCTTGTGTTAATTCAACTCTAAAATGCCCCAAATTTTGGTGGCTTGTCCTTCAGGACATTATAAATATATTTTTAAATTTCATCAAGTTTGGACCAATGTATGGTGGGTAATCCCACATGCAAATGATGACATGCTTAGGCTTTGGGGTGCCAATAGTAATTTTGAAATTTTGAGTATTAGGCCCATTTGGATCATGCTAAATTCATGTAATTAATTTCAGTGGCCTATTAGGATGAGTTTTACCCCTCACTGAAATAATGGGATTTTTGGAGTCAAAAAATCCCATTATTTGGAATTATTGAATTAATAGGACTTTTGAAGAATAAATGTTGAAATTAGTTTGTCACTTAGTTATTTCCCCAAATTTTGTCAAGAATAATATCATGACATGTTTAACTCCTAAAAAAAAGTTTGTGTCTCTGTTTGAGGATATTGATAAGGGGAATGTGGTAATTACATTTTTGCCCTTATTTCATTTAATTTAGAATTATTGCAAATACTCAGTAGAGAATTATGAAAAAAATTATTGATGACATATCTGAGTTATAATAGCCTTGATTAATTTTCTCAGCATTTTGGATGAACCACAATTTTTAAATCTTCATAATGGCATTTTTGGTAAATTATTTAGAAATAAAAGTTTATAGCCATTGTTACTTGAAAATTAGTGAAATTCTGTTTGTGGCACTCTTTTATCCACATTATGAGCTTGCTGGAAATTTCTTAGAATTTTTGGAAATGAAATGAATTCCTTATACCTCCTTGAAAAATATCCAATATGTGAATTTTGAATTATTTAGGAGATAAATAGAAAAAATTGAAGAGAAAATTATAAAACTTGGCTGACAGTATTATTTTACCATTCTATAACTTATGAAAAATTCCTTGGTCAGTGGGATCATAATTAAGATACTTCATGATCAACTTGACAATAATTGGCATTTGTAAGAATTTATTTAAATAGGAGATTAATTGAGAAAATATAATATTCTGGAATTAAATCATTTAGGTCATGATAGGACTCCGGTAATAATTCTAGGTCATTCGGATGAAAATTTGAAGGACACCTATCCTCACACATCTTTAGTATATGTTGGTCTGCAAATAGTAATTTGGGGGGAAAAGTCGTATTAGGATCAGAGTTGGATTAGTGTAGAGTTAGTCGAGCTGGGATGGATTGGAATGAAAGTAGATGAGTCAACCAGAGAAAAGTTCTAAGGAGTGCGGGAATCGAGTTGATGTGTGTTAGAGGTACGCGAGTTCGACGAAAGATCGTCGTTCCCGCGAGAGTGAAAGGTCTAAACCACCCTAGGATTAGTCTATCGCAATATGAGAAGGTATTGGGTAAGGGAAATCAACCAATAATAATAATAAGTACCTTGCGAAAGGGAACGCTGGGCGTAATCCCAACAACAGTTCCTAGTGCCCTTGAGAGCCCTTCACAGGGGGAATACCGGGGGCAGTCCTGGGTTAACGTAAATATTAAAGAACAAATCAAAAGAGTAATTTAGTAAATAGGGTTTCACACTGCACTCACTAGTTGGGCAAGTATTGGAAATGGTTAAGTCGTCCCGAGGTGTTCAAAGGGGGGCGCCATCCCGACGGTGTTCAAAGGGAATGAGATTTGGAATAAGAGACGACGTTTCGGTCCGGCGAGCTTTGGCTCGGTTGATACTTGTGATGGACGGGATGGTCCCGGGGAGCTAGCATTTCGGCTCGGTTGTTACTTGTGACGGACGGGATGGTAACGGGGGGGCTTTGGCTCGGTTCTGATACGATAAACTTGATTAAGAACATGTGCATAAATCTAGTGATCAATGCGGGTGCATGCGGTGTTACTGGCCGTTCGTCACACACCACCAAACGATGTACGCAGTACGGTGCACCAGGCGGTTGTGAGAGTTAGAGGGGCCAGTGGGTTGTTTTACACTGCGGTCTGGAGGACGACCCCCGATAACGCACATCCGACCTAACAAGACTGACGGGTTGTCAGCAAAGTACGTATGCGAGACTCTAGAGTGCACCTTGGACGTGTACAGAGGCGTATGAGAGGGGTCTAAGGTTTGGTAGTGTGCATACCGGCCTAGAAGCGGAGACGCCCGCTCCGCTGCTGCCGTAGCCACAGCGGTGGTACCCGAGAGTGATGCTAGCTCTCAAAAAGTGGGAACTAAAGGTCTGTGATCACAGAGTCGTTGTGTGTGTGTTGCCACTTGCATGTCCATCATACCCACCTGCATGTCATAGCATAATCGATTCATTTAACCCTGACACCTAAAGTATAATGGTATGGGACGCTTATACATTAGGCCCTGCAAAAACGACCCCTTGATCTATAAGCTTGTGTGGGCAAGTTTATAAATTAAGGTTATTTCAATATTTATATGCTGCTTGTGATAACCGACACCCCAACGTATAAAGTGGTATGGGACATTTTTATACGATGGGAGCCTTGTAGAAGATCCCTTGGCTTATGTGTATTCACATAAGTGAAGGTTATATTCCTTTCTTACTTTACTCATTATAACCTGATTATAAATTGCTAGCTAGGTCCCCCTGTCACCTGTTTTTGATTTCTCTCCTCTTTCACGTCCTTTCTCCTTTCTTCCTCCCCGCTCGGTGCTTAGGAGCATGGGGGAAGGGGTGGGGGACGATAGGGCTTAGTCTTTTAGACTAATGGTTTTCGAACCACATCATATTAGGGGATCGTGGAGCCGAGTATGGAGGAGCAGCCCAGGAGACCGGTGCAGTTGGAGATAGGGCAGTCTAGCTCAGGAGTACAGCCAGCTGGGACCGTGAGTTCCGACTTCTAGTAGTTGTTTTGTTTTGCTTCTGCATGAGAGATCTGTAGTGAGGATATTGATGTACCGGGCTTCAGCCATTTTTATTTTTGTACACTTTACTATTCTATGGACACTCCCTTCGTGGAGATTTTTATATATATATGTGATATGCTGTGGACTTGTCTTCTCTTGTACTGCTACTTTAGCGTCAGCTGCGATCGATTTGGCCGGCAGGATCGCGTCTTGTAGTGTCGACCTTCCCGGGTGCGAAGGTGTCACCGCAAGGCGGCGGTTCTGGGCCTAAGACCCCGAGGTTTTAAAGGAAAAAAAAAGAGGGGTCTTACAGGGCATGTCAAGGAGGTGGATATGGGCGCGGGTCGCGCCGAAAGTCGTCGCGCAGGTCTTGTCGGCCAGGTGGAGATGTCACGCCCCAGGTCACGGGCGCGACGCTGGGCCTGTCGGTTGGTGTCGACACTCGACAAACGTCGAGCGGAAAATGTCGAGTTGAAAATCGTCGAGCGAGAAGAGGAGTGACGCCCTAGGTCACGGGCGTGACTCTAGGCGTATCGAGGGGGTCGACGATCGTCGAGCTGAAAACGTCGAGCGGGTGGACACGGGCTTGGTTCACGCCCCGTGTTGGGTGACACGGGCGTGTCTCCGGGCATGTCAAGCATTTCTCTTCAAAATTTGCTGATTGACGGGATTTTGACGTGTCACGCCCCGGTCACGGGCATGACCAGTAAGTCACGGGCGTGACTTGTCAATTTTTAGCAGATTTTTAATTGTTTCCTGAAAAATAAAATAAAATAAGTTAGTATAATATTTACAATAAAAGGAGCAATTTATTAAATAAAAATAAGTAAAAATGACCAAAGGTAACTAAAACGACTTATGTAATGTACATAAAATTAGGTATATTTACAATTCATCAAATACCCCCATACTTAAGCTTTTGCTATTCCAGAGCAAAAGTTTGAGATGAACTTATAAGGAATAAAAGAAATCCTAAGTTTAGCTACTGCTTGACTTAATTAAAAGAAAGATCGAAATAAATATCCGGGGTACTAGAGTTAAATCATAAATTATGAAAATGTTATAAATAGAGAAACAGTTTCAAAAAGACTTCTAGATAAAATAAAATAGAGAGCAAAAATTTATTTTTGTTTTGTTAACAAAGATGGATTGAAATTATATAAAAAATCTTAGCTTAAAAGAAGTTAAAGGAAAAAATGCAATTTAAAAATTATGCTCTCAAAAAATTTTAAATTAAGTCTAGAATCATCGAAATGAGATAAGTGGTTTGGTGGTTTATGAAGAAGGCTTGAATATTGAGGTGTTGTAATTTTTTCTCGAACCTCCAATTTTTTTCTTTTTGGATAGTTAGGAAAATGAAATCTTATTTTCCTAACACAAAATAAATTTTTTTTCTTCATAAATAAAATAACCCAATGTATATGTGTAGGAGTAATGAATTTTATCCTCTTACTCCGTAACATATAATCTTTTTAATTATTGGGTGTCTATATTTATGGAATGAAATCTTATTCTCATTGACATAAGATCTTTTTAAGGGATAAAATGTGGGTAAACATGTCAAGTAAGACATGAAAAAATGGAAGTGGGTTTATTTTTTCAAAAAGAAAACTAGATTTTAATAAAAAAGTTTTGAGAGCAACCTTTTTAAAATGAACGTTCCAATGTTTCTAAAAGCATGAAGTAGAAATAATTAAAATCCATGGTTGTTATTTTCTAACATAAAAAATGAGCTTCTATTTAAAAATTAGAAGTGGTGGCGAAAAACAAGTTCCCTATTATAAGGATAAGACATAAAAAATTCTTTAAAACTTAACCACAAACACTTAAATCTATCAAACTTTAATTAATAAACGAATAGTAAACAAAGAATAAGTATAATTCGCATATAAATTAACTCGAAACTAGATTTTCAGAAAGCAAAAAGGGTTAAGATATGGTATATTCGATTTATTTTGTTACATAATTTAACAAAATATTTTTTGGAATTTTTAGAGTTTTAATCATTTTTTGTATTTTTGTGATTATGATCTTTTTTTGTTGTTGAATTTTTAGAGTTATTATCTTTTTTAGGAATTTTTGGTTTTTCTAATTTTTTGATGTTTTAGTGTTTTTTGATAAGTAATTTACAAGAATGAGGAGAGAAAGAAGTGTTATTTACAAAGAAGGTAGTGGGGAAAGAGAGATTTTTACAAAAAAAAGTACAAAGTAAAAAACTCGAATGCAGCCCGCGAACAGACTCTTATTGAGGTAGTTGGTTCGATGAGTCGAACGTCGCGGGCAAGCAAAATGAAAGCTTTTACAAAAAAGAAAAGAAGAGGGGGAAAGAGAGATTTATTTTTTTTGGAAAATATTTACAACAAAGTAAAAGGAAATTTTCTTAAAAAAAAATTTTTTTGTTTTAGTTTTTTTATTATGAAAATATGGAAAAAAAGAAAAAAAAATTAAAGGCTTTTTTTTTTGTAATTTTTTTGTATTTTTATGAGTACAGAATAGGAAACCACCCCCATACTTAACCCCAACATTGTCCTCAATGTTGTAATCTAAGTATGCAGAACAGATAATATACATAATATAATAAGTACAGAAAGAAAAAAGGAGCATAGGAGCTTCCCTTAGACGAGTGCGGGAGGCCCGGGTTGAAACCTTGCATTATTGTTAGAAGAAGTAGCAAAAATATAACAAAAAAAATAGAAAAGAGAAAGTCGGTCAAAAGGTATGCGGGTGGTAGGGGCAAGTGCGTGGGTGACTCGAAAGGTAGCTAAGGCCTTAGCGACCACTGCGTGATAAAAATGTGATCCCCTAGGGCGCACAATAATGGAAGCGTGTCGAAGCAAAATGAAACGAAATAAAACAAATTAAAATAAAAGAAGTTAAATAAAACATATATACATTTGTTAATATTAAATTATTATTTTTTTGTGTTTTTAAGTAGATTTTTTTTATTTTTTAGTTGGGTTTTAGTTTCTTTTTATTGAATTTTTTTTTAGTTTTAAGTTTTTCTCTCTTTTTTTAGTATGTTTTATGTTTTTTTTTAATTTTTTAAGTGTTTAGATTTTTTAGGTTTTTCGTTTTAGAGTTTTTGTTTTGTTTTTGTTGGGTTTTAGATTTTTTAGATTTTTGATTTTTAGAATTTTTAGGATTTTTTTAGAGTTTTTAGATTTTTTAAGTTTTATACTTTTTCAAGTTTTTAGAGTTTTTTTGGTTTTTAAGTTAGTTTTTTTTAGGTGTTGTTAGTAGAAAACAACGTCATTTCAAAAAAATATTTTATAAATAATAATAATATGATAAAAACAATATATTTTTTAAGATTTTTTTAAGTAGTTTATTATTATTATGATTATTATTATGTTTGTGTTGGCCATTTGTAATTTTTGTTATAATTATAGATATAGGTAAAATTAATAGATTTCGAGGGTTCAAAATAACGACACCAAAAATTCCTCGGCAACGGCGTCAAAAACTTGATGCGTGTTAAAACTCCAAAAAATATATATGAAGCGCGGCGCCCCGACAGTTTTATTTAAGTAGAAAAGGCGGATGTGATTTTATTTAGAAAACGGGCGGCGCCTATTTATTTATTTTGGATATAAAAAGGGTTAGATCGAGTTTTAACGAAAGGAGGCAAGTGCACCTATCGTGAGTAGTACAGGATATTCTGGGTGGAATATCGAGGTCGTATTGTTCTCGGGGTCGGTTCGATTATTTATACTCTTCCCTTGAGGGGACTATTATTTTACCAATAATTACTTGTCGGGTAATTTTTTATATATAATAAAAAGACAGAAAACATAAAATGAAAGCATAAAAAGAAAGCTTGAAGGTGGAGCCGATGAAGAGCTTATCTCGATGGCGCCGAAAAAACAATTGAACTAAAATAGACATTTAATAAAAAGAGCTCCTAAATTTCTAGTTAATTAAGGCGGAGACTTGGCCGTGGAGATTCCACTAGAATGAGCTCACCTAGCTATAGGGTTATCGCTCACCTGAACGGTAAGACTATTCGACCGAACATTATTCCGACAAAAGATTCCTCTTAACGCCCGCATTACGCTAACAACCCCACTATTGGATGGGGAACCCAATCCGGTAGAGTTGGCGCGCCTCCTCTCTCGAGGGTTAGTGCGGAACACTCTTTGCCAAGGGGTGATCGGTCCATATGCACGGCCTCTCGGCTAGCTAGCATATGGACTACGGAAATAGGGCTCACATATCGATTATGTGGTCCTACGCGTCGTTTACCCCAGGCAAACCTTAAGTACTTTTAATTAATTAGAAAAATACGACCTTTAAGTATTTTAAGCTATTTTATCTGTCCCAATGCTCTTTGATACCGAGGGCTAAGAACGGTTAGCCACTCATCGGAATGGGGACGGCTTGCGAGGAAAGCAATAAAGAAAGCAGTAAATGAAAGCGATAAAATGAAAGCAGGAAAATAAAGAAGGAAATAAAGCAGTAAATTACAAGTCCTACTCAAACGAGTAGCACTGAAGAAAGCTGTAAATTGCGAGTCCCGGCGCAAATGCGTGGGCGGGAGAAAGAAAGTGGGTCCTACTCAAACGAGTAGGACTAAATAAATACAACACATGCACACACTCTCTCGACATAAAGTAAAACTCACGCACACACTCTCTCGACATAAATGAAAACACACGCACACTGCAGAAAATTAAACTCACACACTCTACTGAATTTAAAACTCACACACACAACATAAAGTAAACACACTCACACACTCTACTGGAAAAGAAATAAAAGCAATGCGTCATTTAACTCTTAACGAGTAGGCGGAAATAAATGCTTACTCACACAAAAATGAATAAAAAAAACTAAGTTACCTAAAAATTAAAACAACTGCATTTCTACCGCTAGAATGCGGTAGAAATGCATAAAACGTGAAAATAAAAATTAAACGAGCGAAAAAGTTTGCAAATAAATGCAAATTGAAACAGCTCGGAAAATTAAAACGAATACATTTCTACCGCTAGAATGCGGTAGAAATGCATAAAAAGAGAGCGAAAAAAATAAAAGAGCAAAAGTTTAAAATGAAAAACTAAGTGCATGAAAAATTAAAACAACTATATAATCATTCCTATAACTCCGTAAAACTGATTAAAAAGTGAAAAAAAAAACGAAAAGAACGAAAAAGTTTTACATCCTAAAAAGAAAAATCTAAGTTAAAAGAAATGAAAATCACCTTGAAATCATTTTTACAGATTTATAATAATGAAATTGAAAGCTATAAAAACCTAAGTTAACAAAACTAAGAACATAAAATTAATAAAGTTATACTCATACACACACACACACATATAAAAAAGGAGCGAAAAAACTAAGTTGAAACAAGAAAGAAGATAAGATTGCATAAAGAAAAGTTTCATAGATCCATTCCAAACCCATGCCAAGAGAAGAAAAAAAACAAATTTTATTAACTAAAAACACGCGTTACAATGGAAAAAAAATAAAACTAAGGAGAGGGGGAGAAATATCCCTTACATAGACCTTGGAAGCATCCAGACAACATTTCCCCTATACAAAATGGATCCAAAAAGTGGAATAGGATTACATACAGCAAGGGGCTATTTATAGGGAAAAAATTCATGGGACACGCCCTCTGACACGGGCGTGTCAGGGGGCGTGTCAGCACTATTCCTGATGGAGGCCGTTCGATTTGACGGGAAAGTGGACTTCGGGCTGGACACGTGTCGGTCTCGCGTTGGTCATGCCCCAGGTCATGGGCGTGACGGTGGGCGTGTCAAGGAGGTGGATCTGGGCGCGGGTCGCGCCGAAAGTCATCACGCAGGTCTTGTCGGCCAGGTGGAGATGTCACGCCCCAGGTCACGGGCGTGATGCTTGGCGTGTCGGTTGGTGTCGACACTCGACAAACGTCGAGCGGAAAATGTCGAGTTGAAAATTGTCGAACGGGAAGAGGAGTCACGCCCTAGGTCACGGGCGTGACTCTAGGCGTATCGAGGGGGTCGACGATCGTCGAGCTGAAAACGTCGAGCGGGTGGACACGGGCTTGGGTCACGCCCCGTGTCGGGAGACATGGGCGTGTCTCCGGGCGTGTCAAGCATTTCTCTTCAAAATTTGCTGATTGACGGGATTTTGACGTGTCACGCCCCAATCACGGGCGTGACAAGTAAGTCACGGGCGTGACTTGTCAATTTTTAGCAGATTTTTAATTGTTTCCTAAAAAATAAAATAAAATAAGTTAGTATAATATTTAAAATAAAAGGACCTATTTATTAAATAAAAATAAGTAAAAATGACAAAAGGTAACTAAAATGACTTATGTAATGTACATAAAATTAGGTATATTTACAATTCATCAAATACCCCCATACTTAAGTTTTTGCTATTCCAGAGCAAAAGTTGGAGATGAACTTATAAGGAATAAAAGAAATCCTAAGTTTAGCTACCGCTTGACTTAATTAAAAGAAAGATCGAAATAAATATCTGGGGTACTAGAGTTAAATCATAAATTATGAAAATGTTATAAATAGAGAAACAGTTTCAAAAAGACTTCTAGATAAAATAAAATAGAAAGCAAAAATTTATTTTTGTTAGGTTAACAAAGATGGATTGAAATTATATAAAAAACCTTAGCTTAAAAAAGTTAAAGGAAATAATGCAATTTAAAAATTATGCTCTCAAAAAATTTTAAATTAAGTCTAGAATCATCGAAATGAGATAAGTGGTTTGGTGGTTTATGAAGAAGGCTTGAATATTGAGGTGAGGTAATTTTTTCTCGAACCTCCAATTTTTTTCTTTTTGGATAGTTAGGAAAATGAAATCTTATTTTCCTAACACAAAATAATTTTTTTTTCTTCATAAATAAAATAACCCAATGTATATGTGTAGGAGTAATGAATTTTATCCTCTTACTCCATAACATATAATCTTTTTAAATATTGAGTGTCTATGTTTACGGAATGAAATCTTATTCCTATTGACATAAGATCTTTTTAAGGGATAAAATGTGGGTAAACAGGTCAAGTAAGACATGAAAAAATGGAAGTGGGTTTATTTTTTCAAAAAGAAAACTAAATTTTAATAAAAAAATTTTGAGAGCAACATTTTTAAAATGAACATTCCAATGTTTCTAAAAGCATGAAGTAGAAATAATTAAAATCCATGGTTGTTATTTTCTAACATAAAAAACGAGCTTCTATTTAAAAATTAGAAATGGTGGTGAAAAACAAGTTCCATATTATAAGGATAAGATATAAAAAAATTCTTTAAAACTTAACCCCAAACACTTAAATCTATCAAACTTTAATTAATAAATGAATAGTAAACAAAGAATAAGTAGAATTCGCATATAAATTAACTCGAAACTAGATTTTCAGAAAGCAAAAAGGGTTAAGATATGTTATATTCGATTTATTTTGTTACATAATTTAACAAAAATTTTTTGGAATTTTTAGAGTTTTAATCATTTTTTGTATTTTTTGTGATTATGATCTTTTTTTTGTTGAATTTTTAGAGTTATTATCTTTTTTAGTAATTTTTGGTTTTTCTAATTTTTTGATGTTTTAGTGTTTTTTGATAAGTAATTTACAAGAATGAGGAGAGAAAGAAGTGTTGTTTACAAAGAAGGTAGTGGGGAAAGAGAGATTTTTACAAAAAAAAAGTACAAAGTAAAAACTCGAATGCAGCCCGCGAACAGACTCTTATTAAGGTGGTTGGTTCGATGAGTCGAACGCCGCGGGCAAGCAAAATGCAAGCTTTTACAAAAAAAAGAAGAGGGCGAAAGAGAGATTTATGTTTTTTGAAAAATATTTACAACAAAGTAAAAGGAAATTTTCATAAAAAGAAATTTTTTGTTTGAGTTTTTTGATTATGAAAATAAGGAAAAAAAGAAAAAAAATTTAAAGGTTTTTTTTTGTAATTTTTTTGTATTTTTATGAGTACAGAATAGGAAACCACCCTCATACTTAACCCCAACATTGTTCTCAATGTTGTAATCTAAGTATGCAGAACAGATAATATATAAAATATAATAAGTACAGAAAGAAAAAGGGAGGGTAGGAGCTTCCCTTAGACGAGTGCGGGAGGCCCGTGTTGAAACCCTGCATTATTGTTAGAAGAAGTACAAAAATATAACAAAAAAATAGAAAAGAGAAAGTCGGCCAAAAGGTATGCGGGCGGTAGGGGGCAAGTGCGTGGGTGACTCGGAAGGTAGCTACGGCCTTAGCGACCACTGCGTGATAAAAATGTGATCCCCTAGCGCGCACAATAATGGAAGCGTGCCGAAGCAAAATGAAACGAAATAAAACAAATTAAAATAAAAGAAGTTAAATAAAACATATATACATTTGTTAATATCAAATTATTATATTTTTTTGGTATTTTTAAGTAGATTTTTTATTTTTTAGTTGGGTTTTTGTTTTTTTTTATTGAATTTTTTTTAGTTTTAAGTTTTTCTCTCTTTTTTTTAGTATGTTTTATGTTTTTTTTTCATTTTTTAAGTGTTTAGATTTTTTAGGTTTTTCGTTTTAGAGTTTTTTTTTTTGTTAGGTTTTAGATTTTTTAGATTTTTTATTTTTAGTTTTTTTTAGAGTTTTTAGATTTTTTAAGTTTTATACTTTTTCAAGTTTTTAGAGTTTTTTGGTTTTTAAGTTAGTTTTTTTTTATGTGTGTTGTTAGTAGAAAACGACGTCATTTCAAAAAAAATATTTTATAAATAATAATAATATGATAAAAATAATATATTTTTTAAGATTTTTTTTCAGTAGTTTATTATTATTATGATTATTATTATGTTTGTGTTGGCCATTTGTAATTTTTGTTATAATTATAGATATAGGTAAAATTAATAGATTTCCAGGGTTCAAAATAACGACACCAAAAATTCCCCGGCAACAGCGCCAAAAACTTGATGCGTGTTAAAACTCCAAAAAATATTTATGAAGCGCGGCGCCCCGACAGTTTTATTTAAGTAGAAAAGGCGGATGTGATTTTATTTAGAAAACGGGGGGCGCGTATTTATTTATTTTGGATATAAAAAGGGTTCGATCGAGTTTTAACGAAAGGAGGCAAGTGCACTTATCGTGAGTAGTACAGGATATTCCGGGTGGAATATCGATGTCGTATTGTTCTCGGGGTCAGTTCGATTATTTCTACTCTTCCCTGGAGGGGACTATTATTTTACCGATAATTACTTGTCGGGTAATTTTTTTATATATAATAAAAAGACAGGAAACATAAAATGAAAGGATAAAAAGAAAGCATGAAGGTGGAGCCGATGAAGAGCTTAGCTCGATGGAGCCGAAAAAATAATTGAACTAAAATAGACATTTAATAAAAAGATCTCCTAAATTTCTAATTAATTAAGGCGGAGACTTGGCCGTGGAGGTTCCACTAGAATGAGCTCACCTAGCTATAGGGCTATCGCTCACCTGAACGCTAAGACTGTTCGACCGAACGTTAGTCCGACGAAGGATTCCTCTTAACGCCTGCATTACGTTAAGAACCCCGCTATTGGGTGGGGAACCAAATCCGGTAGAGTTGGCGCACCTCCTCTCTCGAGGGTTAGTGCGGAACTCTCTTTGCCAAGGGGTGATCGGTCCATATGCACGGCCTCTCGGCTAGCTAGCATATGGACTACGGAAATAGAGCCCACACATCGATTATGTGGTCCTACGCGTTGTTTACCCCGGGCAAACCTTAAGTACTTTTAATTAATTAGAAAAATACGACCTTTAATTATTTTAAGCTATTTTATCTGTCTCAATGCTCTTCGATACCGAGGGCTAAGAACGGTTAGCCACTCATCGGAATGGGGACGGCTTGCGAGGAAAGCAATAAAGAAAGCAGTAAATGAAAGCGATAAAATGAAAGCAGGAAAATAAAGCAGGAAATAAAGCAGTAAATTGCAAGTCCTACTCAAACGGGTAGGACTGAAGAAAGGTGTAAATTGCGAGTCCCGGCGCAAATGCGTGGGCGGGAGAAAGAAAGAGGGTCCTACTCAAACGAGTAGGACTAAATAAATACAACACACGCGCACACTCTCTCGACATAAAGTAAAACTCACGCACACACTCTCTCGATATAAATGAAAACACACGCACACTGCAGAAAATTAAACTCACACACTCTACTGAATTTAAAACTCACACACACAACATAAAGTAAACACACTCACACACTCTACTGGAAAGGAAATAAAAGCAATGCGCCATTTAACTCTTAACGAGTAGGCGGAAATAAATGCTTACTCACACAAAAATGAATAAAAAAAACTAAGTTACCTAAAAATTAAAACAACTACATTTCTACCGCTAGAATGCGGTATAAATGCATAAAAAGTGAAAATAAAAATTAAACGAGCGAAAAAGTTTGCAAATAAACGCAAATTGAAACAGCTCGGAAAATTAAAACGAATACATTTCTACCGCTAGAATGCGGTAGAAATGCATAAAAAAATAGCGAAAAAAATAAAAGAACAAAAGTTTAAAATGAAAACTAAGTGCATGAAAAATTAAAACAACTATATAATCATTCCTATAACTCCATAAAACTGATTAAAAAGTGAAAATAAAACGAAAAGAACGAAAAAGTTTTACATTCTAAAAAGAAAAATCTAAGTTAAAAGAAATGAAAATCACCTTGAAATTATTTTTACGGGTTTATAACAATGAAATTGAAAGCTATAAAAACCTAAGTTAACAAAACTAAGAACATAAAATTAATAAAGTTATACTCATACACACACACACACACGTATAAAAAAGGAGCGAAAAAACTAAGTTGAAACAAGAAAGAAGATAAGATTGCATAAAGAAAAGTTTCATAGATCCATTCCAAAGCCATGCCAAGAGAAGAAAAAAACAAATTTTATTAACTAAAAACACGGGTTACAATGGAACAAAAAATAAAACTAAGGAGAGGGGGAGAAATATCCCTTACATAGACCTTGGAAGCATCCAGACAGCACTTCCCCTATACAAAATGGATCCAAAAAGTGGAACAGGATTACATACAACAAGGGGCTATTTATAGGGAAAAAATTCATGGGACACGCTGAAAGTGCAGCTAGATCTGATATACTCTAGAGGGGGGTGAATAGAGTATATGGTGCTTGAAAACTTTTTACAACAATTGTTGTAATCTGAGTGTGCAGGAAAGCAGTTAATAAATCTAATCACAGAACTAAACTAATCATAAGCTAATCACAGAACAATCACAGCCAGAAACAAAAATAAAGACAAGCAAGCCAGAAGACACAAGGAAATATAGTGGTTCCCCTAAACTTGGGTACATCCACTCTTCTACCACCCTAGGTAGGAATCCACTGCAGGATGAGTTGATCAAGTGTCCCGGGCACCAATGAGCTTTTGATATGGTGCTCAAAAACCAAATCAGATTTTTTTGATCAGGTGTCTTGCCACCAATGAGCTTTTGACAAGGTGCTCAAAAACCAAGCTCAACCTTTTGAAGGGAGTTTGAGAAACCCTTTACAGAGATGGGGGTGAGAGAGTGATGGAAGTCTTCTCTTTCTCAAACCAGCTGAGAAGACTATGTGGATTTGATGGTGTCAAAGCTCCCCCTGAGTCCTTGAGATGTTCAGGAAAAGAAGCTTTGTTGTAGGGTGATAGGCCGTCAAAAGTTGATCTCCAGCAAAAGATAATTTCAGCAACAGCTGAAATGTTGGGTGTCTGGAGTCTTGAAAGATGTTGGCCTTGAACACTTGAGACAAGAGAGATCAGAAGATTTCAGAAAATTTGATCTCCTTGGATGTGTGTTCTTCTGAGAATTCTTTAAGACAGAGAATATATTTTTCTTGTTCTTCTTGTCTTTGTTCTAAGGATTGTTGATGTCTCTTAGAGAGATTCAAAAATTCTTATCTTTTATTCTCTGGTACTGAATAGAAAAACATCCTCTGTCAAGAATAGCCGTTGGCCTGCATTAATTGCATCCTTAATTGCAAAATGTCTTCTGGAGGAAAGTCCAAATAAACATTCCTTGAAAATCCCTTGAAACTTGGTCCAGAAATAAATGAAAACGGCTAGAAAATCTTCTGAATTAATTGCAGAATAATTCCTTAACTAATCTGAATTTGAATCTTGAAAAATCCTTGAAGTTATCAGAAAACGTCGAACTGAGCTCTGCTATCGTCGAACTGAGCTCAGCGATATGGATTTATACTGCAACAAAATATCGTCGATCTGAGCTCAAAGATCGTCGAACTGAGCTCAGAGATAGAGATCCAAATACTGACTCAAAGATCGTCGAACTGAGCTCACCGATCATCGAATGGAGTTCGATGATATGTGGAAGTTGAGCTCAGCGATCGTCGAATGGAGTTCGACGATCTGTCGAAGTTGAGCTAGACGATCGTCGATCGGAGTTCGACGAATCGTCGTGCTGAGCTCGACGATATGACTTAGTCTCAAACTGCAAAAGTCTTGGTCTTGAGGGCAGCTTCCAAACTTAGACTTCTAACCCTTAGACTCAATTCTAATTGACCTTTAAGCTATATAGGAGGTCAAATATTGGTTTCCTAGAGACATAGTGATCCTGACCCGAATTAGTAATAGGGTGTTCCAACAATCTCCCCCTATTTGGGTTAGGATTATTATTTACAGAATTTGGAAAAATTAAATAACAACATACAAGCAGTAATACAGAAAAACAAAAAGCTGGACATTGCAGAACCACAGATATATATATCATCCCATATAATAATCAGAGGTTAAGATGATTGTCACCTTATATTGTCATTTCTTTTCCTTGCTCTTAATGAGTTTGATTTCTCTGTTGGGGTTGAGAGCTTCTTTCTTTGATCTTGTATCATCTGCTGCACCTAAAGTGGTTTGCTGTTTGGGCCTGGGAACTACAGCTTCAGGATGCAGTTCCATGTATCTGTCAGAATCAAAAAATTTGCTTGACTCATATCTTTCCAACTCTTTCTTTCTCTGTTCAGACATTGTAGTGATGTTGGAAGAGTCTTTGCCTTGCTCTCTAGCTTTCTTGATCTGATCCAGTGCAGCAAGCTCTTTCATCCTTGCAGTCCAAGCAGCTGGATTGTTCTCAGGGTCTTCAAATGGCACTGGTGGCTCATATCTATTAGAAGGATTGTCCTGAGGAGGCCTGGATGAAACTGTTTCCTTCAATTTATAGGGAAAAGGACCAGAGGTTGTGTCAGATGAGATTTGTCCTTCCCTGGAGTAGGGATGTTGCCTTGAGTATCCTTTAGAGTAAACTTGGAATTCTCTTTGATTGCCTCTATATCCTCCTCTTCTGGATTGAGAGCCCCTGGACTGGCTTCCCCTATGATAGGATCTAGCATGTGGCTGATAGGGGGTTTGACTTCTAGCAGGGGGTTGAGTAGCTGAACTTCCACCTGCACCTGCATCAGGAGGAGGTGGTGGAGGAGGATGAGGATGTTGGAATTGAGAAGAGCCCTTTTCATATTTCCTTTTCTTCTTCATTGCTTTGAGTTGATTCTTTGAGTACTGCATCCAGTGCTCAGTTATGGGGCAATCATGAAGAATATAATATGGTATATCATTATTGTCCTTGACCTTGGCAGGAGGTACTCTCTTCATGGCTTTGCTCCTTGCCTTTCTCTTCCTGGCAATGGTAGCAGAAGAATAATCAGAATCTGTTCTGAACTCATCACTTTCAGAACTTTGATAATCATAAAGGGCATCAATCTTCTTCATCAAATCTTTCTTGAGCTGGATTGAAGTAGATGAGGCAGCAGAGGTTGTAGTAGCAGAAGTTGAAGCAGTAACAACAGCAGCAGATACTAAAGGTTCTGGAGCAGTAATGATAGCAGTAGGGACAGCAGCAGTTTCACTGACAGAAACAGCATTATCAGCAGCAGAAATATCATCAGAAAATACAGAAGGCTCAAACTCATGTGCCTCTGTCATAAGGATCTCCTTAGAAATTGGCTCATCAGCAGTAACAGAAGTATCATCAAAACTTTCAGCAGCAGGAGGGACATCAACATCAGAAACAACCACACTGCTTTCAGCAGGAGTAGCAGCAGCATAAACTGAGATAACAAATGCAGTGATGATGCTGGGGTCACAACAAGAGAAGGGCACAAGGGCCTTGGACAAATCCTCTGGGGGCTAGATAGCAACTGTCTCTGGAAGACAAGCTTTCTCTGGCAGACATCTGAAATATATAGAATCAAATTCTGAGAGCAAAGACCTGAGGTCTATTGCAAAGACTACAGCAGGAGGTGGAACTGGATCTTGAAACACAGCAGTAGCAGCAACAAAAGAAGAAGAACCAGCAGACACAGCAGGCAGGCTCACTGAAACAGCAAGAACAGCAGCAGGCAGGCACTTCATAGGGCATCTCCCCCTGCCTAGATTCAGACATGGCTGGATCAAGGCACACTGCTGAAGGGACTGCCTGAGGGAATAAAGAGGAGAGCCTGGCAGAAAGGGCTGCCACTGACAGGAGTAATGGAGCCAAGGAGGTCTCCAAGAGAAGAGATAGCCTCAGGGCTAGCAATTCATAAATCCTGTCAGCAAGGGCTGGAATATCTACTTGCTCAGTAGTGATTGGAACAGAGGTAGAGGATGGAGGTGTAGCTGTTGATGATGGTAGTGGAGAACTAGTGTAGTGGGGAAGGGATGGTTGAGGTGTGGGTAAGGTGGATATGGAGGACAGTGGGATGGAGATGGAGGGTGTGAAGGTAGGTTGGTCAATGATTTCTTGCAAAAGATCTTGGTAAGAAGTTGATGATGAGGGTAGCTCAGGAGGAGAGGATGGTGAATCATCCATGAAGGAATCATCAATGAGGTTGAAGGAGGGAATGGAGGGTGATGAAGTGGCAGTATCTGGTAGAGGGTATGAGTATAAAGGATGGAATTGTTCTTCTGTGGTTGGAAGAGTAGGGATTGGAGATGGTGTAGATGTTGGAGAGGGGCTGGAGATGATGATGGTTGATGGAGTTTGAATGGTAGATGGAATTGGAAGAGATGGAATTGGAGGAGGAGGAGGAGAGGCATCAGCAGGCAGGTCAGCTGTAGGGGCAGAGACCTGTGGGGAAGTGACTCTGACAGTCCTGGTGCCTGAAGGAGTGCTGGAAGAGGGCCTGCTAGGCTTGATGATCTGCCTGTCCCATTTACCAAAAAGGGCACAAGATAGTCTCTTGGATGCATTTATGTGAATCCCAGAGGATACCAGCAAAGCAGGGCACCTATTCTGCAGAAAAATGCCTAAAATCCTTCCAAAATTTACAAAACTCTTATTAATTTTCTTCTTAATTAGGTCAAAGAAGACCTCTCCCCAATTCAGGTTCTTCCTGTCCACTATGGCTCCCATTAGGCAGAGCTGATACCTGGAAATTGTATCATGGGCAGAGTGCTTAGCCAATAGGACTTTCCCAACTACATCAGCCAGGAATCTGTATTCCACAGAAAGATTCTTTTTCAATAGCTTGCTAGGGTTAGCCTCAGAATGACCCATTCTGGCAAGCAAGTCAGCATATTCTTCTCCAGACAAATCAGTAGAATCTCCACCAGTTCTTAACTCAAAAACCTCTGTCAGAATTGCTGGGGTCAAAGGTACCTGAGTGCCAGAGATTGATCCAACAATGGTGTTGTGATCCTGATTGTGGGCAGTGTATACCCACTCTTTAATTTCATCAGAAGCAAGCTTAATCCTTGTAGTCATGATTGCAGTAAGTTTCTGCTCTTTAAATAGCTCTAAAATATCCTAAAAAACCTGGTCTGTCGTGCTGAAGGATTCCATGTCTATGTCAAAGCCGACGTCAAATTTCATGGCGGCGAGAACAGCAACAGAAACAGCCATAGTTACCTGCAAAGATTCAACAAACAAAACGACCAAGTGCAGAAATGTTTGGAGGGAAAGAAAGTTTTTGCAGAGAAATCGAAAGCGCAAAGGAGAACGACGGCGAAAAATGAATTTTATATTAGGGTTCGACGCAGAAATGGAAAGATCGTTGAACTCAGTTCGACGATCGGGGCTTCTAAAGGAATCTGAAGAGTCTTCAACATCGTCGATCTCCGTTCGACGATATTGGAGAGCGTCGAGCTCTGTTCGACGATCGTTCAGAGAAAAAAATCGTCGAGCGCTGTTCGACGATCGCTGACCGGAAGAGATAGTTCATACTATCTGAGAAACGCTGAACTCAGGTCGACAATTTCAGAAATCGTCGATCTCCGTTCGACGATCTGGGGGAAAATCGTCGAGCGCGGTTCAGAGACCCGAAAAACTCTAGACACTAAGAAAAATCAAGATGTTTGCCTAGTCTTGGTCAATTATTTAAACTTTTAAAATCTTGGATATTATTTAAGACTTCCTCCATCTAACATTCCTAACTGATTTAGGAAGAAGGTGTGTTTCTTTTCATCCAAAGGCTTGGTGAAAATATCTCCCCTTTGTAAATCAGTTGGGATATATTGTAGTTCAATTTTATTCTTTTCAACATTATCCCTTAAAAAGTGATGCCTAATCTCTATGTGTTTTGTCCTACTATGGAGGACTGGATTTTGAGCTATAGAAATAGCACTGGTGTTATCACAAAAGATTTTAGACTTCTCTAAGTTGTAGCCATAGTCTAGGAGTTGGTTTTGAATCCACAAGATTTGTGAGCAACAACTGCCTTCAGCCATATATTCAGCTTCAGCAGTTGAAGTTGACATAGAAGTTTGTTTCTTACAAAACCAGGAGACAAGTCTGTCACCAAGGAACTGACAGGTTCCACTGGTGCTTTTCCTGTCAATTCTGCATCCAGCATAATCAGCATCAGAAAATCCAGTTAAATCAAATGCTGAATCTTTTGGATACCAGAGACCTAGATTTGGACAACTTTTAACATACCTGAGAATCCTCTTTACTAGTGTTAGGTGTGACTCTCTAGGGCTCACTTGGAACCTAGCACATATACATGTAGCAAACATTATATCTGGTCTACTAGCTGTAAGGTACAGTAAAGAGCCAATCATTGCTCTATATGTTGTCTGATCAACAGGTTTCCCATGTTCATCAGCATCCAATACAGCATTAGTAGGCATAGGTGTTTTCATACAAGATGCTTTAGACATGCCAAATTTCTTAACCAATTCATTTGTATACTTGGTTTGAGAAATAAAGATGCCTTCAGCATGCTGTTTGACTTGCAATCCTAGGAAGAAGGATAGCTCACCCATGCTACTCATTTCAAATTTATAATGCATTAGGTTGGAAAACCTTCTGCACAATTTTGAGTCAGTAGAACCAAAAATAATATCATCTACATAAATCTGTACTAGTAGGGTATGGGACTTATGGGTTCTAATGAAAAGATTTTGGTCTACTCTACCCCTTATAAATCCATTTTCTAAAAGAAAGCATGCTAGGGTCTCATACCATGCTCTAGGAGCTTGCTTGAGACCATATAATGCTTTGTTCAATTTAAAAACATAATCAGGATAAGTTGGAGAGATAAAACCTGGAGGTTGTCTGACATATACTTCCTCTTTGATGTCTTCATTTAGAAATGCACTTTTGACATCCATCTGATATACTTTGAATCCTTTATGTGTTGCATACGCTAAAAAGATTCTGATGGCTTCCAATCTTGCAACAGGTGCAAAAGTCTGGTCATAATCTATTCCTTCTTCTTGAGAATATCCCTGAGCAACTAGCCTTGCCTTGTTTCTTACAATTACTCCTTGATCATCCAGTTTGTTTCTGAATACCCACTTTGTTCCAACAATGGAGTGATCCTTAGGCTTTGGCACTAGTTCCCACACTTTGTTCCTTTCAAATTGATGCAACTCTTCTTGCATTGCAATGATCCAGTGTGGATCTTGCTCTGCATCTTGAATGGACTGGGGTTCAATTTGAGATAGGAAGCAGGTGTGCAACAGGTTTTGGTTGACCTGATTTCTGGTTTGCACACCAGCTGAGATGTCTCCAATTATTTGGGAAATTGGGTGTCTCTTGTTGTTACTAAATCAACAAGGGGTGTTGATTGTTCACCAACCTGTGTTGTTGTTTCCTCTTGTGGTACAACAACTGGCTCTTCAAGTTGTTTTTCAATATGTTGAACACTTTCTTCATCTTCACTGCTTTCATCCCTTTGAGTAACCTGTAACTTGTTCAACTCTTCAACAAGAGAATGTTCCTGCAAAGGTTCTATGGTAGAAGGGATCTTCTCCTTGAAAGACATGTTAGATTCATCAAATGATATATGAACAGATTCCTCAATTTTTAGAGATGATTTATTATAGACCCTATAAGCCTTGCTAATCATGGAGTATCCCAAAAATACTCCTTCATCAGCTTTAGCTTGAAATTTTGCTAAATATTTCTTGTCATTATTATGTATGTAGCAAATACAACTGAAAACTCTAAAATAATCAACTTTAGGTTTCTTCCCTTTGAGTAATTCATAGGGAGGCTTTCCCTTTAGTTTATGTATCAAACTTCTATTCAGCACATAGTTGGAGGTGTTCACTTCCTCTGCCCAAAAAGATAGAGGAAGGTGAGCATCTGACAACAATGTAGTGGCAGATTCAATAAGGGTTCTATTTTTCCTTTCAGCTACCCCATTTTGTTGAGGAGTTCTAGGAGCTGAGAAAGTATGCCTGATCCCTTCACTCTGACAGAACTCTTGCATAAGAAGAGAATCAAACTCTGTTCCATGATCACTTCTGATCATGGCAATGTGAGTATTGAACTCAATCTGTATACATTTGAGAAACTCTGTCAGACACTTAAAGTTATCAGACCTCTTCCTTAGAAAGAACACCCAAGTGAATCTAGAAAAGTCATCGACAACTACTAAAGTGTAAGATTTCTCTCCTAGGCTTTGTACTGTGATGGGTCCAAAAAGATCCATGTGTAACAGATACAATATCCTAGGTGAATCACTCTTATTAAGTGACTTAAAGCTGTTTTTAGTTTGCTTGCCTAATTAGCAAGCCCTGCAGAGTCCTTCCTTCTTGTAGGGGCCAGAAGGTAGTCCTCTAACAAGGTTGTCCTTGGATAGCCTAGCAATAGTTCTAAGGTTTAGGTGTTCTAGTCTCTTATGCCATAAAATATTTGGTCTACAAACAGAATTGAACAGACAAATATCTACATCTGTGGAAAGAAAATCTACTAGATAGATGTTACCTTTCCTTTTACCTGTCAACACAGTTGTGTTGTCCTCTGACTTGATTTTGCATAATGCTTTGCTGAAGGTCACCTGGTAGCCTTCATCACACAGCTGACTGATGCTTATTAAGTTGTGCTTCAGTCCTTCCACATAAGATACCTTCTTGAATGTTACTGATCCAATCTGGACTGCACCATAACCTTTAGTCTGTCCAAAGTTTGAATCACCAAAGATAACTTTGGGTCCAAGCTTGGCTCTAAAGGATGTGAGGTTGTCCTTGTTTCCTGTCATGTGCTTAGAGCACCCACTATCCAAGTACCATTGCTGGTTAGATGTTGGATAGGTCTTCACCTGCACATAAAATAATTCATTTGTTTTTGACCCAGTTTACCTTGGGCCTAGGTTGATAACCATTAAATTCTAAAATAAAAGACATCCCAGGTTGACTCTTATATCCTTCAGGATGATATCTCCTTGGAGGTATAATCCATTCAATATAAGGGTTAAAGATTTGGGATGAAGGACCCTTAGGATTGGATTTTGATTTGCCCTTGAAAATATTTCCAGAGCTCTGACCTCTGTTCGACGATCGTAGAGCTGCGTTCGACGATCTTGGGTCAGATCGTCGAGCTCCGGTCGACGGTCGACTATGGCAGAGTTCAGGAACTTGAGATCGTCGACCTGAGTTCGACGACTTTGCCTGAGATCGTCGATCTGCGTTTGGCGATCGTCGATCTGCGTTCGGCGATCGTCGATCTCCGTTCGACGATTTCTGCTGGGACTTAGTTTTCTTGGGCAGATCAGAATTTTTCCTAGCTACCTCTACAACTCCCTTTCCTTTATCAGAAATGAATTTGATTGGAGTTGTTAGAACTATGGGTTGGCTGGATGAAGCACCCAAGCCCAGTGTACTATTAAATCTGGAGTTCACTGTGCTTGTGATGTCCATCAGCTTGATACTTCTCCCATTAAGGGATTCTTCAAGCTTCTTGGCCTCAGATAGCTCACTTTTCAGTGAAGCTATCTCCTCCCTACAGCACTTCAACTCCTGAGAGAGTTTGAGGTTTTCTGACTTTAAGGTATTATGTTCAGATAGATGATTTCTGAGAGAGATAATTTCTTTCTCAGATTTTAGCAGGTCTAAACATAAAGCTTTAAATTCAGATTTAAAGTCCTCTGAATTAAAATCAAATGAACTAATTACCTGATCTTCTTCAAGTTGAGTCTCTGAATCTGACTCTGACTCTTCTTCATCTGAATTATGTTGTGAGGCATTGATTGCCATCATGCAGAACTCTTTCTCTTCTGCATCATCCTCATCAACACTGGAGCTGGATGAGGCTTCTGACTCCTCTTCAGTCTCACTCCAGGATTCAGCAACAAACCCCTTTCTTGTGTGTTTGTTTTTTCTTGATGAGGGTTTGCCATTGCCACTCCTTTTGGAGTCTTTCTCCTTTCTTCTTTCTTTCTTGTCCCTTCTATCCTTGTTTTTGTTTTCTGGACAGTCAGGAACTATGTGCCCTGGTTTCCTGCAACCAAAGCAAATAATTTCTTTATTATTAATTGACTTGTCATACCTTGGCTTATCATGCTCCTTGTATGATCTCCTTCTGAAGTCATTTATGGCCATCTTGTAAAATCTTTTAGCCAACAGACTGAGCAGATCATCATTGCATGTGACTTTGTCTTCAGGCAGATCTTCAGTTGCCTTGAAGGCTATTATTTTCTCTTTTCTTGTGGCTGGTGAGGCAGCCTTCTGTTCTTCTTCTCTATTCTTGATGAGTAGCTCATAAGATTTGAGCTTACCCAATAGAGCTTTTGTGGTGATCTCATTCAAACTTCTGGCATCCTTGATTGGCCAGATTCTTGAATCCCAAGTGCTAGGGAAGCACATTAGAATTTTGTTATTGAGTTCAGTTAGTGAGATCTCTTTATCCAATGTCCTGAGTTCACTGACTATTAGACTGAGCCTGTTGTACATATCTCCCACTGACTCAGTTTCTCCCTTCTTGAAATTCTCATATTGAGATATGAGGTGGGATCTCCTATCCTTTCTCTCATCAGCTGAGCCTGAGACTATTTCAGAGAGTTTATCCCAAATTTCCTTTGCTGAATTGCATTCAGCCACCTTTTGAAAGATGTCATCAGACATTGTCTGGGCTAAGATGTTCATAGCCTTGGCATCAGCTACCTTCCATTTCTTGATGTCAGCATCTGTTCCTGATGGAGGTGGAACAACATTTGTACTTGAGTTCTCTGGAGGTCTTGGACAAACTGTCAAAACAGAGTTAAAAATATCCTCGTCAATAGAATTCATGTATAATCTGATCCTTGCTTTCCAAAGTGCAAACTTGGATAGATTGCACACTGGAGGTCTAGTGCTAGCATAATCTTTGTTTTGGGCCATGATTTGTGAAAACAAAACCTATAATAAACTCAAAAGAAAACAGATCTAACTAGGGATCTTTGGGTTCATGTGTTAGCCTGTGCAACCACCAAGGTGTGGTATGATTAACCAACCTCCCTCTGATACCAATTGAAAGTGCAGCTAGATCTGATATACTCTAGAGGGGGGAGAATAGAGTATATGGTGCTTGAAAACTTTTTACAACAATTGTTGTAATCTGAGTGTGCAGGAAAGCAGTTAATAAATCTAATCACATAACTAAACTAATAATAAGCTAATCACAGAACAATCACAGCCAGAAACAAAAATAAAGACAAGCAAGCCAGAAGACACAAGGAAATATAGTGGTTCCCCTAAACCTGGGTACATCCACTCTTCTACCACCCTAGGTAGGAATCCACTGCAGGATGAGTTGATCAGGTGTCCCGGGCACCAATGAGCTTTTGATAAGGTGCTCAAAAACCAAATCAGATTTTTTGATCAGGTGTCTTGCCACCAATGAGATTTTGACAAGGTGCTCAAAAACCAAGATCAAACTTTTGAAGGGAGTTTGAGAAACCCTTTACAGAGATGGGGGTGAGAGAGTGATGGAAGTCTTCTCTTTCTCAAACCAGCTTGAGAAGACTATGTGGATTTGATGGTGTCAAAGCTCCCCCTGAGTCCTTGAGATGTTCAGGAAAAGAAGCTTTGCTGTAGGGTGATAGGCCTTCAAAAGTTGATCTCCAGCAAAAGATAATTTCAGCAACAGCTGAAATGTTGGGTGTCTGGAGTCTTGAAAGATGTTGGCCTTGAACACTTGAGACAAGAGAGATCAGAAGATTTCAGAAAATTTGATCTCCTTGGATGTGTGTTCTTCTGAGAATTCTTTGAGACAGAGAATATATTTTTCTTGTTCTTCTTGTCTTTGTTCTGAGGATTGTTGATGTCTCTTAGAGAGATTCAAAAATTCTTATCTTTTATTCTCTGGTACTGAATAGAAAAACATCCTCTGTCAAGAATAGCCGTTGGCCTGCATTAATTGCATCCTTAATTGCAAAATGTCTTCTGGAGGAAAGTCAAAATAAACATTCCTTGAAAATCCCTTGAAACTTGGTCCAGAAATAAATGAAAACGGCTAGAAAATCTTCTGAATTAATTGCAGAATAACTCCTTAACTGATCTGAATTTGAATCTTGAAAAATCCTTGAAGTTATCAGAAAACGTCGAACTGAGCTCTGCTATCGTCGAACTGAGCTCAGCGATATGGATTTATACTGCAACAAAATATCGTCGATCTGAGCTCAAAGATCGTCGAACTGAGCTCAGAGATAGAGATCCAAATATTGAGTCAAAGATTGTCGAACTGAGCTCACCGATCGTCGAATGGAGTTCGACGATATTTGGAAGTTGAGCTCAGCGATCGTCGAATGGAGTTCGACGATCTGTCGAAGTTGAGCTAGACGATCGTCGATCAGAGTTCGACGAATTGTCGTGCTGAGCTCGACGATATGACTTAGTCTCAAACTGCAAAAGTCTTGGTCTTGAGGGCAGCTTCCAAACTTAGACTTCAAACCCTTAGACTCAATTCTAATTGACCTTTAATCTATATAGGAGGTCAAACATTAGTTTCCTAGAGACATTGTGATCCTGACCCAAATTAGTAATAGGGTGTTCCAAGATACGCCCTCTAACACGGGCGTGTCAGGGGGCGTGTCAGCACTATTCCTGATGGCGGCCGTCGATTTGACGGGAAAGTGGACTTCGGGCTGGACACGTGTCGGTCTCGCGTTGGTCACGCCCCAGGTCACGGGCATGATGGTGGGCGTGTCAAGGAGGTGGATCTGGGCGTGGGTCGCGCCGAAAGTCATCGCGCAGGTCTTGTCGGCCAGGTGGAGATGTCACGCCCCAGGTCATGGGCGTGACGCTGGGCATGTCGGTTGGTGTCGACACTCGACAAACGTCGAGCGAAAAATGTCGAGTTGAAAATCGTCGAGCGGGAAGAGGAGTCACGCCCTAGGTCACGGGCGTGACTCTAGGCGTGTCGAGGGGGTCGACGATCGTCGAGCTGAAAACGTCGAGCGGGTGGACACGGGCTTGGGTCACGCCCCGTGTCGGGTGACACGGGCGTGTCAAGCATTTCTCTTCAAAATTTGCTGATTGACGAGATTTTGACGTGTCACACCCCGGTCACGGGCGTGACCAGTAAGTCACGGGCGTGACTTGCCAATTTGTAGCAGATTTTTAATTGTTTCCTGAAAAATAAAATAAAATAAGTTAGTATAATATTTACAATAAAAGGAGCAATTTATTAAATAAAAATAAGTAAAAATGACAAAAGGTAACTAAAACAACTTATGTAATGTACATAAAATTAGGTATATTTACAATTCATCAATTATGTCGAAGAAATACAGAGGAATGTCTCTTATGGAGTTGGTCTTGCACAGCAAAATCTTTCCAATAACATCAACCAAAAACTTTCCTTCTGCGTTCATGTCTGACCTTTTGATATACTGAGCGTCAGCCGAGATGCCACAGAATAAGGCTGTTATGTCAGAATCTTCGTCATCTAGATCATCTTCTTCGTCTACTATCAGTAATCAGAGAAGTTGAGAGACAATGGTCTTGGTGAGTTTAATTTTCAAACCTTTCACTTTTGATTTCAGGACTAGTCCATGTCGCTTGACCTTCAAATTTGAGAAGAATTCCACTACCTACGGGAAGAGGATCCGGCAGGGTTCTTGCAGGATGAAGGATAACCCTGTGGTGTCTAGAAGAATCTGCAAGTTGTGAAAGTCGTCTGAAAGCTCGGCAATCTCGGCGGTAACAAGTTCCGAACCTACACCAATCTTGGAGACAGCGGCCATGCTCCAGAAATTGGGAAAAATCTCTGTCGGGAACAGTCGCGGCTCTGCACTTTCTCGAATGAAGATGAAGCGGCGGACGGGTACTCGAGTGATTGGAATTGATTTCGTGTAGAATGAATTTTTTGGAATTTCGAACTTATAAAACCCTAGGTTTAAGTCTAATTATCCTAAAAGAAGGAAATAACTTCAAGGGAAGGGCGGCATAAGCCTTGGTGGGCTTATAAGAAAATTTGAAAAAATCCAAAGAGACATACACGAGAGATAAAGAGGTACTCGAGTAGGTGAATCGACTTACTCAAGTAGATGAAGAGTTACTCGAGTGGGTCAGTTGAATGTACTCGAGTAGATGAAGTGTACTACACGAGTACAGGAAGTGCCTTACTCGAGTAAGTTGAATGGACTACTCGAGTAGGTCCTTTAATGTCTCGAGTAGGTCACATTTTATAAAGGAATTGAAATGACAAGTTGACTAACCCTTTATTTTCCATTGCTTTCTTGAAATCCCAACTTCTTTAATCTTCCTTGTTGAGCATCCCAAGTTCAGTTTTGAAGAATGAGAACTTGGTCTCGTCCAGCGGCTTTGTGAAAATATCTGCGACTTGCCTATCTGTGGAGACATATTGGAGATCTATGTCCACATACTCTACATGCACCCGGATGAAATGGTACCTTAGCTCGATATGCTTTGTCCGGCTGTGCGAGACTGGATTGTTGGCTATTGCAATTGCGCTGGACGAGTCGCAAAACAATGGGACATTCTTGAACTTCATGTTGTAGTCTTCGAACTGATTCTTTATCCAAAGTAACTATGCACAGCAACTGCCTGCAGAGATGTACTATGACTCAGCCATTGAGATTACGACACAGTTCTGCTTCTTGCTACTCCAGGAGATTAGCCTTCTTCCAAAGAATTGGCATGTCCCGAAGGTGCTTTTTCTGTCATCTTTGCTACCTACAAAATCTGCATCTGAAAAACCAATTAGTTTGTTGTCATTACTTCTTGGGTACCATAAGCCAAGATTTGGTGTACCTTTAAGGTATCTCAAGATCCGCTTTGTAGCAGCGTAGTGAGATTTCTTAGAGTTCACCTGAAATCTAGCACAGACACATGTTGAAAACATTATGTCAGGTCTACTGATAGTAAGGTAGAGCAAGGATCCAATTATGCTTCTGTACTTGGTTTCATCAAAAGGTTTCCCTTTTTCATCCTTGTCCAGAGACATAGTTGAGCCTATTGGAGTCCTCATAGAGGTTGCGTTCTCCATTCTGAATTTCTTAATTAGCTCTTTGGTGAACTTGGTCTGCGAGATGAAAATTCTATCTTCAGATTGTTTCACCTGAAGCCCTAAGAAATACTTCAGCTCGCCCATACTGCTCATTTCGAACTTCCCTTGCATAAGTTTTGAGAACTTTTTGCAGAGGTTGTCGTCTGTAGAGCCAAAAATAATGTCGTCGATATAGATTTGCACTAGCAAAATCTTGCCTTTAATTTCCCTAAGAAATAATGTCTTGTTTATCTTTCCCCTTGTGAACTTGTTCTCAAGTAGAAAGCTAGACAGCGTCTCATACCAAGCTCGAGGAGCTTATTTCAGACCATATAGAGCCTTGTTCAGGAAATAGTCATGATCATGAAAGTTAGGATCAACGAAACCTTGAGGTTGTTTCACATACACTTCCTCCTTTATGTTACCATTTAGGAAGGCAGACTTCACATCCATCTGATAGACGGTGAAGCCTTTGAATGCAGCGTATGCTAGGAACAACCCTATTACCTCCAGCATTGCCACTGGAGCATATGTCTGATCGAAGTCGACTCCTTCTTCTTGACGATTGCCTTTAGCGACAAGTCTAGCCTTGTTCTTTATGATCGTCCCGTCTTCATCCATCTTGTTCCTGTAGACCCATTTTGTTCCAATGACGTTCTTTCCTTTGGGTCTTGGAACAAGCTTCCATACATTGCAGCGCTTGAACTGATTTAGCTCTTCTTTCATTGCCACTATCCACGATGCGTCTGAGTTTGCTTCCTCAAACTTCTTCAGTTCAATCTATGAGAGAAAACTCAAATATAAATTCTCATTAGTTGTACCTCTTCGAGTTCTGACACCGTCCCGGGGATCTCCTATGATCTGGTCCATGGGATGATCCTTCAGATGTCTGAGCTCTTAAGTTCTTACATCTGGATTGTCTTCAATCACCGGAGTGATTTCTTCATTTTGGATGACTTCTTCATCTTGATCATCAGCCTCTCCAATAAGGGTTGGAGTAGTGATCTTGATGAACTTTTCGCCTTTGTCTTCGGACTATTCATCCAAGCTTGTTTCTTTCAGCTTTGCAGCTGCATCTTCAATGAGCACACTAGACGGATTGCTTTGCAGCAAGCTCGTCTCATCAAATACAACATGTATCGATTTTTCTACCACCAGGGTTTTTCTATTAACTATCCTATATGTCTTACTATGGCTACTATAACCTACAAAAATACTTTCAAAGCTCTTTTCGCTGAACTTGGTGGTATGATACTTACCAGTGTTAAGTACGAAGCATTTACAGCCAAAGATTATAAAGTATGAGACTGTTGGTTTCCTGCCTTTCAGAAGTTCATAAGGTGTCTTATCGTGGTGTTTGTTTATGAGTGCTCGATTTTGCACGTGGCATGCAGTGTTGACGGCTTCAGCCCAGAAATACTCTGGAAGTGAAGCATCACTCAACATTGTCCTGCAGGCCTCTATGAGTGTTCTGTTCCTTCTCTCAGCCACTCCATTATGTTGTGGAGTACGAGGAGAGGAAAACTCATGAAAGATACCTAAGCTTTCACAGAATTCTATCATGGCCCCAGATTTGAACTCTGTTCCATTGTCACTTCTGATTTTGACTACAGAGTAGTTGTACTCATTCTGGACTTGCCTGACAAAATTAGTACAGATGTCGAAGGTATCTGACTTGTGTTTCAGAAAGAACAAGCACGCAAAGCGCGAGTAATCATCAACAATTACCAACGTATAATCCTTACCTCCCAAACTTCTAATTTGCAGTGGACCAAACAAGCCCATGTGTAGTAGATGAAGACATCTATTAGAGTCTTTGCCAATAACGCTTTTAAAGGTAGCCCTTGTTTGCTTGCCTTTTACACATGCATGACAAGATCTATCTTTGACACACTTGGCATTTGGTGCATCACGTACTAAGTTCATTAAAAATAATTTATTAATAGTTTTGAAATTAATATGTGCTAGTCTCTTGTGCCATTGGTCACTAAGAGACGCACTATCTTTTGCTAAAAGGCACATTGGTGTAGAGGAATATATACAAATGAAATTTAAACAAAAAATATTCCTGCTTCGAGTACCGGATAGAATCGTTTCCATATTGTCAACGGATTTTATCAAGCACTTATCAGCATGGAATTCAACTATGTATCCTTTATCGCAGAGTTAGCTTATGCTTATGAGATTGTGTTCCAATCCTTCGACATAAGCCACATCCGAGAAGGATACATTCCTGTTAGTGATCATATCATAGCCTCTAGTAATTCCACGGTCTGAACCTCCAAAGATGACCTTTGGTTCGTTCACAACTAGAGTAAAGTTTTGAATAAGGCTTCTAGTCCCGATCATATGCCGAGAGCAACCGCTGTCCAAATACCACATAGGCATTTTGTTGGCCTTTGGACATACCTGCAATAATAATCAATTTGCCTTAGGAACCCAAACACGTTTGGGTCCTTGGTCTCGGGTTAGAGTACTCCCCCTACGAGTGTTAGCATTATGAGCGGTCTTTCTTATATTGCTGACATGAGGGGATGCAACATTTCTGGGATTGAACCAGCAATCTATGGCGAAGTGACCAACCTTGCCACAGCACCAATAGTCAAATCTGTTATATCTTTGCCTCATGATCTCCTGCTTGACCATTTAGAATTGTGGTCTAGTAGGGGCAGCATTCTTGGAGGAGGAAGCTTCGTGATAATGACAATCACATGTCTTCTTCTCCTTAGGAGGCCTTTCTACAACAGGTTTTATCTTTGGTGCCTTCTTGAAGTTATGACCATGATTGAAAGGGTCATAGCTCTTAAGAACAACTTCTTCATAAGGTTCCTTAAAGACACTTTCGCCAAAGTCTCTGGGTCGAGTCCATCCTTGATAGCGGGACTTTGGCTCTACATAGGTAGGCCTAGCAAAGTGCCCGTAAGATGAGTCAAAATCAAACTCATTTGATGGAAAGATGACTTTCTTGAATGTAGTCTGATCTTGAGGGGCTTTCCCCTTCTCTTTGGCTAAGGCCTTTTTGGCAGCCTTATTCTTCCGTTGAGACTTATTTCTCCTAGAGGATTTACTACGAGCTTCTTCATGGCCTAGCCCAGCTCCCTTGGCCTTTGCTGAGAATTCAGCAACAAATGGAAGAACTGTCCTGGGCTTTGAGAAACTTTCAACAAGTTTCTTTTCAGCGGCAAGTTGTCCCTCTTATTCCTTGATGATTTTCTCTTTGAGGTCAAGGTGCTCAAGAGCCTTGTTATATTCTTCAATAGCATTGTTGAAGTTTTCTTCGAGGGAGTCAGTCTTTGTGACTTTCTCTCTCAAGATGCTCTCTTCGGCTTTTAGAGATTTGATCTCTTTAGCCTGAGTCTTCACGACTCGATGATATTTGTCGTAAGCCATGATTAACTCATTGTACTGGGCCATTAGTTCTGACTCATCGTCAGAGGAGCTATCCTCACAATCATGTTCAGAGACTTCAGAATCTGAAAGAGGGGTATGAGAGTTTACCTTCCCAGTGAACTGGGGATCTTGATCATCATATGTTTGAGCCATAAGCCCAAAATAAGATTCTTCCTCTTCACTCGACCCAGATGAGTCGGAGTCACTAAGAGTCTTGCTCTTTTTGGCTATCAAGCTCTTCTCTTTCCTCTTCTTGTTGAATGAGGATTTCTTCTCTTCTCTTCTACCACCCTCCTTCTTCTTATAAGGGTAGTCGGCGATGACGTGACCTGGTTTATTACAACAATAGCAATTAATGTCAGTCGAAACATATTTGTTCTGTTTAGTATTATACCTGTCATGGCTGCTTGAGCCTTTTCTTTGTCGATCACCATCGTGTCGTGATCTTCTATAGGAGGCATCCTTGCCTTTCCATTGCTTCTTCTTGTTCAAAAATTTCTTGAACTGACGTGAGAGCAGTGAGAACTCTCCTTCTGATAGCTCAGAGCCTGAGGTGCTTGGCTCTGAAGCTTCTTCTTCTTCACTGATTTCTGGAGATGGAGCAGGGGAGGCAGCCTTTGTCTTTCTAGAGGTGTCTGCCTTTAGAGCAACAGACTTTTCTTTGAGAGCGGACCTGCTCTTCTCTTCTTCAGCATTCCTGGTGTTGAGTTGAAGCTCATATTGTAATGCCCCGAAAATTGTGTGTGAGTCGGTCGCGAAAAAGGGATTTTTGGTGCCTGTATAGGGGTACACGGCATAGGACACGGGCGTGTCCAAGGCCGTGTCTGGCTAGTGTTTTTGGTCGTTTTTATCCCGAGAAGGACACGGCCAGGAACACGTCCAGATGACACGGGCGTGTCATCCTACACGGGCGTGTGTCAACCCGTGTCTATACCCGTGTCTAGTTGGGTCGTGTCCGTTGTCGTGGCGGTTATGCGTGACACGCCCCCGAACACGGGCGTGTCGAGGAACCCGACACGGGCGTGTCGAGGAACCCGACACGGGCGTGTCAGGTAGACACGGGCGTGTCTTGGCCCGTGTGTCGTTTCTCAGTTCGACGATCGTGCCTGGATCGAGGAACACGGCCTGGGACACGGCCATGTGCCAAGCCGTGTTCGGCCCAGGTCTGGGAAATTTTGTACAGATCTGAGCCGTTTGTTTTCTTTAATTAAGATCCAATAGCCCAGATAAGTTCCTGCTCTGTTAAGGCCGGGAATAGGGGAGTTAATCCCTCATTTCTCTCCAAGGATTTCTACTTCCAAGGTGTTAGAGAGAATAGGAAGAAGAAGGAGGTTTCCGGCCGCCGGCGGAGCATCGGAGCACCGTTTCGAAATCTGAGAGCGGATCCATGGAGGGAAGGTCGTTGCGAAGAGTTCTGTCCGCGTAGTTTTTCCATTGCGCCAAAACAGACTACAAGGGTAACGATTCTCAACTTGAGCATGTGAAGCTCTTTCTTTCTGCATAGGGAATCCCGCTCCCGCGAGTGCGCGGTGAGTGCGTGGTGTTCCTTGGGGTTGATGTGAATAGTCCCCTTTGTGTTGCATATAGAGTCCGGAATCATAAGTACGGGAATAGGCATTGTATGTGAAGCCTACCCGGACGTGTACCGTCTGGATCGGTGATGTTGCATTTGTTATGATTTGCCGGAGAAGACTCCGTGCTTTGGGTTTTTCGGGTTTCTACGCGGTAGATTGCAGCAGGGATCCTTAGAGGTTAGCTTCAAGGCGCACCCGGAAAACTGAGCGGAAACGTGTTCTACTAACTCGGCGGTCTGGGAACCGGCCTTGAACATAACTGGGTTATGTGATTGTTTGGAAAACTTTGGGCTCCGAGAGAAGCTTGGCCCGCGCGTAGCACTTAAATTGACTAGGCGGCGTGAGCAACGGGCAAGTGGAATCGGACCTAGGCTATGTGGTTCGGTGCGAGAGACCCGAAGACGGGGACTGACCGTTGGCATAGTCGGGAGCCTTAGACGGTGGTCAGAAAGGCTAAATGCTCACATGTTGTTACCATCCTAGGGGTGGTGGTGGAGACACTGATACGTCAGGACTCACCGTTAATGTGCCCTGAGTGCACGGGGTGTTTGGCCGTGCGAGTCGACACCTGTGGCGTAGTATAATTGTGCTTTATTGTTTTATTAGGCTAATGTTATGCAGGGAAAGAGCACCGCCGTCCCGAGTCAGGGGAGGGGTCGTTATAATTTGTTCGGCTTTTAGCTGACCGTTGCTTTGTTTTCCACCGTGCGGTGGTATGTGCTTGCAGGTGCTGTGAAGCCGAGTGCCAAATAACGGGCTGGAGCCCATGTTGCTGTGCTGGCCCTAGAAGGCCATAGAATAGTTGTTTTTACTTTTATCATGTGTGGCCGGCCTACGAGCCAATATATGTAAGACATGTTTTATTAAGTGAATATTTGTAAGGCCATAAGGCCATGTACCTTTTCAGTGTATTTGGGTTCATTCCTGTAGTTGTAGTTGTGGACATTCATATTTGTTGGATTCAAGTTTGGGTTCTTTCAACTTTAAAAACTTCCGCTAGAATGCTCTGTGTAGGACGTGTAGTCTTAATTGGATGGTTTGAATATTCATTTGGTAATCCTTTCGACTGTCTGTGGTATATGGCGGCGGGTTCCAGCTGGACCTTTTGTTATATGTCATGCGACAGATGGGGGTGTTACACATATGACATAAGCTTCCCGAAGAGATTTTGTGGGTCTGTCTCTGCCAGCTTCCCAAACTCCCTGATGGCGCAGACCTTGTTGTCCCATTCTTTGGTCAGGGATCTCAGGAATTTGTCATTCAGTTCTCCATTAGTGAACACTCTGCCATAGACTCTTAGGCCATTCACTATCTTGAAAAAGTTCTCAAATATATCAGCAATGGTCTCTTTGCTTCCCTGTCGGAAGGCTTCATACTTCTGATTGAGGAGGGATCTCCGATCATCCCTGACTTCTTCTGTTCCTTCCATTAAGGTAAGCAGGGACTGCCACATCTCCTTTACAGATTGGCAGTGGATTAAGTTCTGCAGCATTGAGTCATCAACTGCACTTGCTATAATGTTTTTAGCTTTCTTGTCCAGTGAGACAAGTGAAATCTCTTCCTTGTTCAAATCCATCACCTTCTTTGGAACCTTCTTAGTATGGTCTATAGTGGAGACAGTCATAGGGATATAAGGACCTTCTTCAACTATCATGAAGATCCTTGGATCCACGGCTTCCATAAAGAATTTGATCTTTTCTTTCAACATGAGAAAGTTGTTCTTGTTGCATAGGGGAAGCTTGGCAAAATCTTTTGCCTTGTCCATGATAGGTAGATCTCAAATGACAACTATTTGCAGGAACTGATCAAGGTGTTAACCTTTTAATGATCAACATTGCTCTGATACCAATTGAAAGATAATAGTTGTCAACCTAAATCACCTAGAGGGGGGTGAATAGGTGAGTTGTGCGTCTTTTGCGGAATAAAAAATCTTAGAACACAGCACAGATCTATCTACCAAATTATCACAGACGAGACAAGATTTATAGTGGTTCCCCGATCTTGGGTACATCCACTTTCCCTCACCGATCTAGCAATCTACTAGACTCGGCTACTCCACTATCTCGGATTGAAAATCAATCCTACCCTCGGAACAAAGTTCCTACAATCTCAATTCAAACAACTGGATCTACAACTCGGAAGGCAAAACTTCCTTCAAACTCGGAGGTTAAAACTCCTACACTCGGAGAAAACTTCTCCTACAAGAATGAAAATTGTTTAAGAAAATACAAACAATGATTTTTCTCTCAGATTTGCAAGCAAGCAACCAGGATCTTCTTCTTGTAAGCTTTACGACACTTTCAGAAAAATGAAGAAAATCTCGGCACCAGATCTGAATCTTCTGTCTTACACGATCGGGAAGAGGACGAGCAGTTGAGAGACGATCTCGATCTGTAAAACTTCTTGAGTCTATTTCCTCTGAAAATTGAAGCCCTTGCCGGAGAAGAACAGCGGCGGCGGCGGCGGCTTTCGTTCCGTGAAGAGAGAGAGAGAGGAAACAGCGATTCTTTTGGAAAGCGTCGGCTACAAAACTTAGAATAATTTTCTTCTTTAAAGACTTGTTTTCTGATTAGGGTTTGTCGATTAGACAAGACCTTTTATAGGAGTACTAATAACGGTCATAACTGGCCTTAATGACATACACGTGGACCAATCATGTCACAGAATTTGAAAATCTGTCAAATCTGGACTTAGCAGAAATTACTGAGAAAAAGAGATCATATACATGAGTAGGTATATCACTACTCGAGTAGGTAAGGGACTACTCAAGTAAGCAAAGAAAAGTTACTCGGGTATATAACTCATGACTACTCGAGTAGGTTTGAAGACAACTAATCGAGTACATATAATCAACTACTCGAGTACTTAGAAGATCTACTCGAGTATACAGAAAATTTCACGGGAAGTGGAGAGGAACTACTCGAGTACAAGATGTACTACTCGAGTAGGTAAGAAAAACTACTCGAGTGGCTTGATGAGTTACTCGAGTGATAGGACTTAGAAAAATTTCTGAACACTGAAAAATGAGCTACTCGAGTAGGTAGACTGAACTACTCGAGAGGATATAGTCTACTCGAGTATATGAAAATACTTACTCAAGTAAATGACTTAGAAAAATTTAGGGGAGGAGAAATCTGCACAACTCGAGTAAGAAGAATTATCTACTCGTGTAGTTAAGTAAGCTACTCGAGTAAGTGACAGTCTACTCAAGTATATGGACTTGACTTCATGAGAGGAAGACTTACTTACTCGAGTAGGTAAGAGTTTTGACTCGAGTATAAAGTAGGTATTTCACTTGAGTAGTTAATGACCTACTCGAGTAGAATACTTAGAAAAATTTTATGGTGAGAATTCTTTCTTCATTGGAGAAATCAGCATCCAACTCTATACACATAGTCCATGTGCTTGAATATGAAGTGTATCCTAATAAAGAGGCTACACATGAGTCAACACCTTGGGTCATACAATGAGGGATTACATTGTATGGTCCTGTGTTTGGTGACCCATTGTATACTGACATTGGTCTACACTTCTCATTGGAATCCTACAACCACATAACTCAAAAAAAGCATCAAATACAACCTAATTCATCTTAGTTCCAGGATGACTTCATCAAATCTGGGTTAATGTGGACATAGGTCCCAACAAGTTCCTCATTTTCTCTTAATCTTTCTCTTTCTAAGGAGTTAGAGAGAGGAGAAAGCAAGGAGAAAGGAAGAGGAGGATTCCGGCCACCGGCGAAACAACAGAGCACCGAATCGAGAACCGAGATCAGATCCGTGGAGGAAATTCCCTTGTGAAGCTTTCCATTCGGATAGATTCCCATGGCGCAAAAGCGTACTACAAGGGTAACGATTCTCTACTTGAGCATGTGAAGATCTCCTTCTTTTGCATAGGGAAGCTCGCTCCTGCGAGTGTGCGGTGAGTGTGCGGTGAGTGTGCGGTGTTCCTTGGGGTTGACGGGAATAGTCCCCCTTGTGTTGTATATAGAGTACGGAATCGAAGTACGGACATAGGCATTGCGTGAGAAGCCTGAAAAAATTGGTTCCTAAACACCTAGAGGGGGGGTGAATTGGGACAATTCCTTTTTCTTCTAAGGCAGAATATAAAATCAGATAATCAAATTAAATCAAACAGTTCTACAGCTACCACAGCACAAAAATAACAATACCACACACAATCACAGATTGCACACTCACTTATAGTGGTTCCCCAAGGTCTGGGTACATCCACTTCCCCCTTCGCCTATCTAGTATTGTGCTAGATTCGGCCTAACTTCTTTACTTCTCCTTAGATCCACAGATCTTACAGCTCAGAACCCAAACAAGGCTCCTACAACTCAGAGTGAGTCCACACTCCTACAGCTCAGGCAATCTGCCCTACCTCAGCCTTCAACAAGGCCTACAACTCAAAGATTACAATCTCCTACAACTCAGGCTCACAGTCCTACCTTAGCCTTTAACAAGGCCTACCACTCGGAGAACTTAATCTCCTATAACTCAGCCTTTATAAATAAGGCTTACAACTTAGATCTTAAAAAGATCCTACATAAAATAGATGTAAATTTGAAATTTACCACCACCCTGGTTGAGAGAGAAAGGATGGATGGTTTCTTGATCAGTTCTTGAAAGAATCTGATGACAGAGATCAACTTGTCTTAGCTTTCTTCAAAGCTTCTTGAATCTGAACACAGTAGGGTTGATCTCCTTTGAAGTTGATCTTCAATCAGCTTCTTTCTTGAAATTCAAAAATCAATCTGAATTCTTCTTGACAGCCTGGTTCAGAATCTGCACTTAAGATACTTGTTGATGTAAGTCCCTTTCTTTACTTGAATAGATGGAGCTCTCTCTCTCCAAATTCTTCTGAAGATTCTTCTGAATTCTTCTTTGAATTCTCTTGACAAACTCTGAGTAGATCACCACTTGAGAATGTCTTCTTAGATCTTCTGTTGAAAATCTTCTTCTGTTTTTAAGTGTATGTATCTGTATGTATTCTCTTGTATCTTTTGTTAATGGAGAATGCCTTTATATAGACTTCCTCCATGGTAACCGGCTGATCCGGTTTCTAATAAACTTCTAACAGCACTGACAGTTGCAGTAGACCGGTTGGTAATAGTAGCTGTCAAGTCTTCCAGTCACTTCTTGAAACTCTATCTCTGTCAGCAAAGTGTCGAGACTGAACTTCATCATGTGTCGACACAAGTAGACTAAGTGTCGACACAAGCCTTGGTGGTGTCGACACAGCTCCCTTGGTGTTGACACTGCTTCTCGACACAGCTTCTGTAGAATGTGTCGACATTAATTCTGTGAGCGTCGACACAGTCACTTCTTCTCTTCACAAAAATAAACTTTGTTGAAACTCTGCTATGTGTCGACACAAGTCCTGTGTTTCGACACAGTTGATGTCGACAAAGTCTTCTGTGTGTCGACACTGCCTCTGTGTGTCAACACAGTTGATGTCGACTAAGCTTTTCTGTGTGTCGGCACTGCCTTTGTATGTCGACACAGTTTCTTCTGGTGTCGACACAGCCTTTCCAAGTGTCGACACAATTGACTCCATGTGTCGACACAGCTTTTCTCCAGTGTCGACACAAGCCTTCATAAGTATCGACACAGCTTCTTCTGGTGTCGACTCATGGACTTAGAAACTTTTCATGCATTCCTGCATTTTCTTAACTTGCACATATAAACTCAAAACAATATGAAATACACCTTGATGCATATCATTGAGTAAGGTGAGGCTTTTTCAAATATGGTACACATTTTCCAATGTACCCAACAATCTCGCCCTATTTGGAGAAGTCATAACCCTTAGTCAATGATATACACCATTCATAATAAACACACATTATGATGTATAAAAACATTACATAACAGGGTAACTTATAAATAAAACATGTATAAAATGTCATCACAGAATAATGATGCAAACATAATGAGCATTAATCATTGTTTTGTTTAAACTTTCAAAAATTTCTTAACAATAGTTTACATAGATTTTAAAAACTAAAGATTACAATGTTGTAAAATCTAGTTAATCTTATTCTAAGGATGGTCAGGCTCCTTGATGACTATACCTGTTCTTGACTGAATCTTGGCTTGTACTAGAGCTTCAGTATCTTCAGCTGGCTTCTTGCCCTTCAGATCTTTCTTCTTTTGTTCTTCAGCCCTTATCCTTTACCTTTCAAAATAATGAAAAGGCTTTGGTAAGTATTTGCTAGGCTCCTGAGCATTAGGAGGTAGCTTCCCAGCTTTTGTCTTTCTTCTACATTGTAGAATGGCTTCCTATCTTGCTTCATGCTTTTGCCATTCTTGCTCAGTATACCATTTTGCCCCTATCATGGGTCTTGTCCTTCACAGCCTTCCAGGCAGTCAATATAATATTTCTGGAAGTAGGGCTCCATTGCTCAAAATCAGGCTTCAACTCTGCCTGTTCTCTGAACCTTTTCTTAGATAATAGAGCTTCCTTCTGAGCTTCCTTGTCAGCCCCTGATATTTCCACTTTCTCAATAATAATATTGTCAACCTTCTGTGGAGGACTGTACATTGACTGTACTTCTTGCTGAATCATGTCAAAATATGCTGGAGGGTAAATGATCTGAGCAACTTCAGGTTGAACACCTTCAAAATAAGCAGGTTGTACACCTGACTCAGCTACATTATCATCATCACATAGGTGTGGATATCCAAGGGTGGCTCTGATCCTATTAGATATCCATTTAGCATGATCTGAGCTAGCTTTGACTAACACTCTCTCCCCCTTTATGACTTCTCTCTCAATATGATCCCTGAGGTCATCTTTCTGAAATCTTACTTGTTCTTCTAGATAATTAACACCATCTTTATAAAATGACCTTAGTTTTAGTAGCTGATCAGAAATGATCTTTTGAGAATTCTTAATAGTTGTTTGTACAGCAGCTAGTTCTTCCTGTAATTTTTTATCAAAATCTGGCTTGGCTTTAGCCCTTGCCTTAGTCTGGGCAGCAGCAGTATTCTTTAATTCTATAACAATCACATTATGTGATTCAGTCAGATTGTCATTCATTCTAAGTTGATTTTCTAGGACATAGCCTTGCTTAACAGCTATATCATCAACTTGAGTCTTTATTCCTTCTTGTTGTTTTGCTAGAAAAACTGCAGCATTACCACCTTTGTGGAAGCAATCTGTCATCTCCCTCTTATTCTGATTTACTTCAAATCTTATGGATTTGATATCTTGAGCCAAGGAGAATTGCATATCTTTATGGGTCTCATCCATATATTTCTCCATGGCTATCCTTTGTTCATCTAACTTAACTTGCAAGGATACCAGTAAGGAACTATAATCTTGGGCAGGAACTGGTTGTGGAGCAGTTTTTAATGCCCTTTTATAGCTTTGACTTCTTCTTTTGAAAACCATCAGCTTTCTCTTCTTTGCTTGAATTTTTGCTTCATCTTCAGAAGCTGAGGTACTTGCAATATCAACTCTATCCTTAGGACTAGGAGGCAATTCCTGTTCAGTCCTAGGTTGCTCCCCCTCAATGTTAGCTTGCTCCCCCTCAGTTCTCGCTTTCTCACCCTGAGTCCCTTGCTCCTCCCCCTCAGTCCTGACTTGCTCCATATCAGTGAACAACTATTCTAGGGTAAACTCTTGTTGAGCTGGGACTTGAGGTACTCTTAATTCTAGAGCATCAGCAGCTGTAGATGTATCATCCATGATAATATCTTGTGCTTGACTATTTAGTTGAGTGGTCTGGTCAACATCAATCAAAGGCTGAAAGATATGGTACCTAAACACCTAGAGGGGGGGTGAATAGGTGACCTAAACCTTTTTGCAATTTTGTTGGCAGCACAACAGTTATTTCACAGATTATTACAACTAACAGCAATTACAGAAATCAAACAGTCAATCCACAGCACAGCTTAGCACACCACAGCAGACACACTAATTTATAGTGGTTCCCCAATCTTTGGGTACATCCACTTTCCCCCTTCGCCTATCTAGCAGTGTACTAGATTCGGCCAAACTTCTCCACTATCTCAGAACCCAACTAGGTTCCTACCTCAGGCCCAAAGCCTTACACTCAGCCAAAAGGCCTACACTCAGCCACCCAGGCCTACACTCAGCCAATTAAGGCCTACACTCAGAGTTCTTCAACTCCTACACTCAGGCAATCAAGCCCTACCCTCAGCCTTTATAATATAGGCTTACAATTCTCTCAGATCCAATGGATCCTACAAGTTAAAATAGAAATACAATAGCTAACTCTACAACTCAGAAAATAAGAGAGAAGTTGAGAGTTTCTTGAAGAGTTCTTGGAAGAACTCAGCTAGATCCAAACTGACTTAGCTTCCTTCAAAGCTTCTTGAGTTAGAACTGAATTAGTCTGAATCTTCTGCAGTTGTTCCTTGACCTCTGCTTCTTGAGATCCAGTTGTTTCTGAATCCTTCTTCTCAGCCTTAGTTCCAAAGACTAAATTCTTGATTGGAGCTCTCTCTCTCCAACTTCTTAGATCTGCAGTTGAACTGATAGACCTTCTTGTGTTGATCCTCTGTGTATCACTTCTTGATTTAATCTGATCAACTACTTTAAATATTCTCTCAAGCTGTAACTCTTGTTTCTCAATCACAACAATAACTGTTTCTGTAAACTAAGGATGCCTATTTATAGGCTTCCTTCATGGTAACCGGCTGGTCCGGTTCATAACAAACTTCTGATTCCTCTGACAGTTGATGTAGACCGGCTGGATCGGCAGCTGTCTTGTCAACCAGTCACTTCTTGAAATTCTCTAACTGTCAGATAGTGTCGAGACTTTCTGTTCTTAAGTGTCGACACTTATAGGCCAAGTGTCGACACATGTTGTGTAAGTGTCGACACAAGTCTACAAGGTGTCGACACAATTCCTTGTATGTCTCGACACAGATTCTTCTGCATGTGTCGACACTGAAATTGAGTGTCGACACAAGTACTTGTACTTCATTCATTAACTGTATTCTTCTAAGTGTCGACACATCTCCTTTGTGTCGACACATCTTTATGTGTAGAAACTGTCAAGTGTCGACACTGCTTCTTGGTGTCGACACAAGTCTTCAATCTTGATTCTTCAGCTGAGTGTCGACACATTCCCTTAGTGTCGACACTTGTACTTAGAATATTTTGTAAACTTTTCTGTTCTTTGCTAAGTGTCGACACAGCTCCTTGTGTCGACACTTTCTTCAAGTGTAGAGTCTTCAACTAAGTGTCGACACATTGTGCTGGGTGTCGACACTTTCTTCAAGTGTTGACTCTTCTGGTTGTGTGTCGACACATTGTGCTGAGTGTCGACACTTTCTTCAAATACTGACTCTTCAGCATAGTGTCGACACATTGTGTTGAGTGTCGACACTTACTTCAAATACTGACTCTTCAGCATAGTGTCGACACATTGTGTTGAGTGTCGACACTTTTACTTAGACTCTGCAGACTTTTGCTGAGTGTCGACACAGCTCCAAGTGTCGACACTTTCTGGTGTAGACACAGCTCTTCTAGGTGTCGACACTTCTGCTAAGTGTCGACACAGCTTTTCTGCATACTTCTTCACTGAGTGTCGACACAGCTCCAAGTGTCGACACTTTCTGTCTGGTGTCGACTCTTCATCCCAGGTGTCGACACAATGACTCCAAGTGTCGACACTGCTTGTCTGGGTGTCGACACAAGCTTTCTCAAGTGTCGACACTTTTCCTCTGGGTGTCGACACATGGACTTAGAAACTTTTAGCTTCAGTCCAGTGTATACCTAACCTGCACAAGTAACTCAAACAAACATCAAATATATTATGATGCATATCATTGAGTTAGGGAAGGCTTCTTCAAATCAGATACATTTGACCAATGTACCCAACAATCTCCCCCTATTTGGAGAAGTCATAACCCTTAGTCAATGATATACATCACTCATAATTAAAAATTAGAGAATGATGTAAAGCAGGTATATATCAACAGGGTATACTTAAACATGTAATAAAGCACACATGTATACTCATACAGTATTACAGAACAAACAAGAATTAGACACATTCTACTAAACAATCATGAAATATATATTTATCAAAAATTGTTCATACATTGTTTGCAATATATTTTCAAAGATTTACAATAATGTTTAGATGTAACAGAGTACAACATTCTTCAGTCTAAGCTTAGTCTAATTCTGCTCTGGTTCTTTTATGACTATGCCTTTTCCAGCTTGCACTTTGGCCTTTACAGCAGCAGCAGCAGCAGCAGGCTCAGTATCAGCAACCTTCTTCCCTTTGGAGTCCTACTTCTTAAGTTCTTCAGCCTTGATTTTATGCCTTTCAAAATAATGATAGGGCTTAGGAAAGTACTTGCTAGGCTCCACAGCTGTAGGAGGTAGCTTCCCTAACTTAGCCTTCCTTCTATATTGGACAATGGCTTCCTGCCTGATTTCATGCTTCCTCCATTCTGCTTCTGAGAACCATTTATCCCTCTCATGTGCATTGTCCTTGGCTGCTTTCCAGGCTGTGAGAATGATATTCCTAGAAGTAGGGCTCCACTGTTCAAAATCTGGTTTTTGCTCAGCCAGTTCCCTGAACTTCTTCTTTGACAGCCTTGTCTCTTCTTCTTTGTCCATAGCCTCTTGCATGGCTGCTGTAATAGGTTGAACAACCTTTTCCAGAATAACATTTGGCTTGCCAGCAGTTGGGCTATACATTGTGCTTATCTCAGCATGAACCATCTCAAAATCTGGAGGTGGATAGATCACCTGAGCTACTTCCTGTTGCTCACCTCCAAGATATGCACTTTAAATACCAGATTCAGCTACATTGTCATCATCACACAGGGGAGGATAGCCCAGTGTAGCTCTGATGGAATTAGAAATCCATTTGGCATGGTCAGAGCTAGCTTTGACTAACACTCTCTCCCCCCTTTATGACTTCTTATTCTACATGATCTCTCACATCATCCTTTTGGAATCTGATTTGGCTGTCCAAGTACCTGATTCCCTCTTTAAAGAAAGGTCTAAGCTTGGTAAGTTGTTCTGAAATGACCTTCTGTGAATCCTTAATGGCAGTCTTGACAGTAGCAATTTCTGCTTGAAATACTTTATCAAATTCAGCTTTGGCAGCAGCAGATGATGTTGAAGGTTCAGCAGACTTACTCTTCAGTTCAGTGACTATTGAATTATGAGAAGCTGTCAGATTATCATTCATTCTCAATTGATTTTCCAGCACATAGCCTTGCTTCTGTGCTATATCATCTACTTGAGACTTGATTTTCTCCTGGTGAGTTGCCAAATAGACCACTGCATTACCACCCTTGTGGAAGCAGTCAGTCATTTCCTTCTTATTCAAATTCATTTCAAACCTTATTGATTTGATATCTTGAGCTAGATCAAATTGTAGGGACTTTTGGCTTTCATCAATATACGTCTCTATGGCCCTCCTTTGCTCATCCAGCTTAACTTGCATTGCTACCATTAAGCTGCTGTAATCTGTTGATGGAGCTTGTTGGACTAGGGAGTGTTGAGCAGCAGTTTGTAGAGCTTTCTTATAGCTCTGACTCCTTCTTTTGAATACAAAGAACTGCTTCTTCTTAGCTTGCTCAGCTTCATCATCCTCAAACTCTGAAGTACTTGCTATATTTACCCTATCCTTAGGGCTTGAGGGTTTGTCAGCTTGCACATTTAGGGCCTTCTCAGTATCTAGCCTTATAGGCTCTTCCTGAACTTCCAAGTTCTCCCCCTCAGCAGCAGCACCCTTCTCTTCATCAGCAGCAGTCTTGTCCATGTCAAAATCTTCTTGATCTAAATTCAGAAATAGATCTTCCATTGTATATTCTGGGGGTGACTGTGCAGGAGATGTACTGGTTTCATCAACTACAGCAGATGTGTCTTGGAGAACAACATCTGGTGCTTGGTTTGCTTGCTGAGTTTGCTGATAAATATCAGACAAATCAGAATCTATTATAGAAAAATCTAAAGTATTGAGGTCAGAAAGTACCTCTTGGATAATGAGAGTAGCTTGCTCACTCTCCAGTGTAGAGGGTTGTTCTACAGCTGGAGGCTCCCCCTGGCTTGGATCCTTGGGGCTAGCTGGAGGCAACTCCCCCTGGATCTCAGCTGGCTCTTGAGGAGCAGGTGACTTCTCTGCAGCCACATCTATTGGACTATCAGGAGTGAAAACAACATGTTCTTCACTGCCTGAGCTGCTGGAGGACTCCTGAGTCACAGCAGCAGTCTTTCTCTTCTTCCTGGGAGGAGAGTCTTTCTTTGAAACTTGCTTTTCTGGGGTTGGAACTTCTTTGGACAGCACTCTTTCCCATCTAGAGAATATCCTTGAATCCATTCTCCTCATGTGATTGATTTTAGTTCCAGCAGCAGTGCTCATTACCACTGGAATTGATCCAGCCAGGTAGAGACTTAGTATCCTGCCCAGATTGGGCTTCTTCAGACTTTCCTTCACTTTCTCAAATACAATCATAGACCAGTCTGTTTTGAGGTTGAAGATGATTCTAGTCATAACAATGAACATGGAGGCTGACACCCTGTCATGCCCTCCAGTCTTGCTGAGGATAACTTTACCCACAACTTCTGACAGAAACTTTCCTTGGGTATTCATTCCTCTCCTGTTGAATACTGATCCTATCTTTAGCTTAGGATCTAGTCCACACCAGGTAAGTGCTTCCCTGGTCTTAGATGTTGTTACTTCCTCTTCTTCCTGAACTTTAGGTAGCTGAAGTACCTTTCTCAGAGACTTGGGTGAAATCTTGACCTTGGTGCCATGCACCCTTGACTTGATTCTGTAGCCTGAGTCATCTACAAACGCTCCAGTAAGAAATTCTATAACTTCCTTCTTCCATATCTTGGTTGGTTCTGAAACCAAGAACTCCAATCCTGAATTGGTGACTAGGGTTATCACCGACTTGATTTCTTGATCACCGTCGTCGAATGCGCCACGCACCAGTTCATAGCCTTCGTTAACGTTCTCTTCCAGCTTGGGAGCCATTAGGGTTTGGAGAATTAGTCTTTAGAGAAGAGAAATGTTGACACAAGAGTTTTGGTCTCGAAACTTTTGAAAGCGTGTCGACAAACAAAGACAGAACCCTATTTATACCTTTCTTGTTTGAAGACGAACAGGCGGGATGAATTTCTAAAGATGTGTCGACACTGTCAATAAGTGTCGACACTGACTTATAATGTCTCGACACACATGTGTCGACACAAGTTTAGTCAACAGATTTTATGTGTCGACACTTGGTTAAGTGTCGACACCACACTACTCGACATGTAGTCAAGACTTTACTTAGAAAATTCTGAGTAAAACTTAAGTGTCGACACCGTATCGAATATGTCGACACCTACTCGACATGTGTCGACACTAACATTCTAAAGTGTCGACACCAGCTTCCTAGATGTGTCGACACCACTTTCCTGAAGTGTCGACACTTACTATTCTGTGTCGACATAGACTTGTCTATGTGTCGACACTTTTTTACTTAGCCAATTTTTAGTTCTGTAAACTTAGTCTAAGTTTATCATACCTAGTTCAATTTTGAACCTATTGAACTTAGCTTCTTCTAAGGGCTTAGTAAACATATATGCTATCTGATTATCAGTTTTAACATATTCAAGTGCAATATCATTTCTTTCTACATGCTCCCTAAGAAAGTGATATTTAATCTCAATATGTTTAGTTCTACTATGTGATACAGGATTATTAGCTATTGAAATAGCACTTGTAGAATCACAGTAAAGTGGAGTTCTACTTACCTGAAATCCATAGTCAACTAGCTGATGTTGAATCCATAGAAGTTGAGCACAGCAACTTCCTGCAGCTACATATTCTGACTCAGCTGTGGAAATAGCCACACTAGTCTGCTTTTTACTGCTCCATGAAATTATTCTTCCACCTAGGAATTGACAGGATCCAGTAGTGCTCTTTCTATCTTCTTTGCATCCTACAAAGTCTGCATCTGAATAGCCTGTTAGATCAAAATTTCCATTCCTAGGGTACCAGAGGCCTAGATAAGGTGTGCCCTTTAGATATCTCAAGATTCTCTTGACTGCAGTCAAGTGAGACTCTTTAGGGCAGGCTTGATACCTGGCACAAACACATGTAGCATACATAATGTCAGGCCTACTTGCAGTTAAGTATAGTAGGGAGTCAACTATCCCTCTATACAAGGTTTCATCTACAGGTTTCCCTGCATCATCCTTGCTTAGAGACATACTTGACCCCATAGGAGTCTTCATGGTACTGGATGAATCCATATCATACTTCCTTATGAGTTCTAGGGTGAACTTAGACTGACATATGGATAGACCACTTCCAGTCTGTTTAACTTGGAGACCCAAGAAAAACTTCAGTTCTCCCATACTACTCATCTCAAATTGACTTTGCATAAGCTTTGCAAACTTTTTGCAAAGGCTACTTTCAGTAGACCCAAATATAATGTCATCTACATATATTTGGACAAGTATTACTTTGCCTCTAGATTCCCTTAGGAATAGAGTCTTATCTATTTTCCCCCTTGAGAACTTGTTCTCAATGAGGAAACTAGATAGGGTTTCATACCAAGCTCTAGGTGCTTGTTTTAACCCATATAATGCTTTCCTAAGTCTATACACATAATGAGGTAAAGTTGAATCAACAAAACCTGCAGGCTGCTCCACATAGACTTCTTCTTTCAAATTACCATTTAGGAATGCTGACTTGACATCCATTTGGTATACCTTGAATCCTTGATAGGTTGCATAGGCCAAGAACATCCTTATGGCCTCCAGTCTGGCTACTGGGGCAAAGGTTTGATCAAAATCAATACCTTCTTCTTGCCTATATCCTTTTGCAACCAGTCTTGCTTTATTCTTTATGATGACCCCTTGTTCATCTAACTTATTTCTGTAGATCCACTTAGTTCCTATAACATTGTGGTCTTTAGGCTTTGGAACCAGCTCCCAAACCTTGCACCTTTTGAACTGATTAAGTTCTTCTTGTATAGCTTCAGTCCACTGTGGATCTTGTATAGCTTCTTCAAATTTCTTTGGTTCTATTTGAGACAGAAAACTTGAATATACTACAGCATTCTGATTTCTGCTCCTTGTCTGAACACCTTGTCTTGGATCTCCAATAATTAGCTCTACTGGATGATCTCTTAGAAGACAACTCATTGTTAATTAGTTGTGACTCATCAAAAACTACATGCACAGATTCCTCTACAACTTGTGTAGTCAAGTTGTAGACTCTATAAGCCTTACTATTATTGTTGTACCCAACAAACACTCCCTCTTGGGACTTGGCAGCAAACTTAGTTAAGTAAGACTTCCCATTGTTAAGTATGAAGCATTTACAACCAAAGATCCTAAAATAGGACAGATTTGGTTTCCTGCCTTTCACTACTTCATAGGGGGTCTTGTTTAACCTTTTAGTGATGGTAGCCCTATTTATCACATGGCATGCAGTGTTAACTGCTTCAGCCCAGAAATATTCTGGCAGTGATGAATCACTTAATAGGGTTCTACCAGCCTCTATCAAGGTCCTATTTTTCCTTTCAGCAATGTCATTTTGCTGAGGTGTTCTAGGTGAAGAGAATTCTTGAAATATCCCATAATCTTCACACAGCTTTGTCATGCTTTCAGACTGAAACTCTGTACCATGGTCACTTCTAATTTTGACCACTGTACAGTTCAATTCATTCTGAATTTGCTTAACAAAACTATAGAAGACACTAGGTGTCTCAGATTTCTGCTTTAAGAAGAACACCCAGGAAAACCTTGAGTAGTCATCAACCACTACAAAGGTGTAGACCTTCCTACCTAAGCTGTGAACTGGCATTGGACCAAATAGATCCATATACAAGAGGTATAGACACCTCACAGCATCTTTGTTGTCTAAGCTTCTAAAGGTGGATTTAGTCTGCTTGCCCTTTTGACAAGCTGAGCAAATGCCATCTTTGACACACTTAACTTGAGGTACTTTCCTTAATCTTTTCAAAGATTTCTACAGACCAATCTGTGTTCAGTCTGAAGATAATCCTGGTCATCAGGCTGAACATATAGGCTGAAACCCTATCATATCCCCCTGGCTTGTAGAGAATGACCTTTCCAACCACTTCAGAAAGGAATTTTCCTTGCAGATTCATCCCTTTCCTGTTCATTGCAGATCCAATCTTCATGGTGGGATCCAAACCACACCACTGAAGTGCTTCCCTGGTCTTGGTAGAGGGTACTTCTTCTTCTTCTTGAGTTCTTAAGAGTTCAAGAGTTTTCCTCAATCTCTTCAAGATAAGTTTAACTTTAGCTCCCTGAACTGTAGATTTGATTTTAAGTCCAGTCAAATCTAAAGTAGCTGCGCCATAGAATTCCAGTATTTCTTTCTTCCATATCTTTGTAGGTTTGGATACCAGAAATTCCAAACCATTTTCTGCAATTAGGGTTACTACTATTTTAATCTCGGGTTCCGCATTATCAAAAGCGTTGCGAACCAGCTCATAGTCTTCGTTGACGTTATCTTCAAGCTTTGGCGCCATTGGGGTTGAGAGAAATCTTGGATTGAGAAGAGAGAATTTGTCGACACAAGGTTTTATTCTCGAAAATGTGGAGAGTGTGTCGACAGGGTTTGTTGTTGACCTATTTATACCCTTCTAAATAATGAAGTTCAAAAGGCACGTCAAAATTCTCTTAATGTGTCGACACAGTTGAGATTGTGTCGACACTGACTTATAATGCCTCGACAGAAGTGTTGACTTCTATATGTCGACACCAATTCTAATTGTCTTGGTCGAGTTCGACGAAGAGCCCGTGAGCTCGACGATCAGTTGATTCTGCGCTCGATGAAATATGTGTGTAAATTCTCAGTATCGACACAACTTATAGATGTGTCGACACAACTTATCTGAAAAGTCGACACCAATTTTCTAGATGTGTCGACATCACTTTCCTGGAGTATCGACACCAACTACTATGTGTCGACACATACAACGTTTTGTGTTGATACAATTTTACTTGGCCAAATTTGTTAAAATAATTTATGTTCAACATTCCTAATTCAATTTTGAAATTATTTAATTTAGTTTCATCTAATGGCTTAGTGAACATGTCAGCAAGTTGTAAATCTGTATTAACAAATTCTAAAGAAATATCTTCTTTCTCTACATGATCTCTAAGAAAATGGTACCTTATTTCTATATGCTTTATTCTACTATGAGAAACGGGATTATGAGCAATAGAAATAGCACTAGTTGTAACGCCCTGTATTTTTCGTTGAATGATTGCATATGCTTGATGGGCGTTACGTTGGCTTTGACCATTGTTCGAGCGTGGTTTTCCCGCGGGCTTTCGAGTGGCTGTTTTAGTAGCCTAGTTGCACGATTCCCCAGCAAGCCGGAGTCCACTTGTGGGGACTCGGTGAGGCCTCTTAGGGAATGCTTGCACTTTTTAGAGCCCGGGTAAGGTTGCTCAAAACGGGTTGATGGTATGGAAGATGTGTACAGAAAACAAAAAGGGGTAAAACGTCCTTAAGGAAAAAATGGTCTAGGACGACACAAAAACACTTTTCACAACAGGGAAAATGGTCGTTTTTATGCGTGACACGCCCCCCGACACGGGCGTGTCGGGGCGTGACCCAGGGCATGACCTGGGGAGTGACCTCCTTGACTCGACGAATTTTCTTGCGTCGAGTTGAGCTCGACGAATGGGGTACACGCCCCGTGACACGGGCATGTCACGGGCCGTGTCCCGCTGTGTCGAGTGTCGAGTGTCGAGTGGCGAGTGTCGGGTGTCGAGAGAGGGGACACGGCCTATGACACGGGCATGTCATAGGGCGTGTCCAGCTTTGTCGAGTGTCGACACTTTGAGTCGACGAGATGTCGAGACACGGGCTACACGACCTAGGTCACGGGCGTGACCGACCCGTCACGGGCGTGTACCCGGCCGTGTACCATGTGGATAAGCTGGAAATTGTTGGCGTCTGCACCGCTTAAGGTACACGCCCTGTGACACAGGCTTGTCACAGGGCGTGACAGGGCCGAAAATCAATTTATTCCAGTTTTTTTGTGTCGTTCATTTCTTTGATTCTGGATCAAATGGTCCAGCTCTGTTCTGGAGGAAATAAGGCCGAAACAGAGATTTCTCCTCCTCAATTCACCTTCTTCTTCATCTTCTTCCTCATTTCAAAAGGACATCAAGGGAGCAAAGCTAAGACAAGGGAAGGAAAGAGAGGAGCAGTCGTCGCGGTGTCATCTCGGTTCAGGCAAGCGGTGTTCTTCACCCTTGCCAATCTTGTTTTCTTGTTCTTTGATTGTGCAAGTTGAGCTAGCTTTCCTCTTTCTTACTAGCTTGTTCAATTTGATTAGTCTTGTTCCTCTTGTTTTTATTTAGTACTCACAAACATGAATCCTCTTGTTCCTTCAAGTCTTACATGCTTACCGCCTAATTATCGAATTTTTCCCTATGCTTAATTCTTATGCTCATTTGATTCATGTAGCCTTTCTTGTTCATGTGATTCTTTCTTGTTCATGTCGTAATCATGTTCGAATACGCTTGTTGGTTTGGGTAGCGTTGTCCTTTGTGGAATAAGGAAGAAATCCAAACGCTAATAAGTTTGACATAACATGGGTTATGGTGAGTTTTGCTTATGGTGTTGAGCTTGGGTTCGCTTATGGTGAGTTTTGCTTATGGTGTTGAGCTTGGGTTCGCTTATGGTGAGTTTTGCGAGGCGAATTATGAACCATGGTAGGAGCGTTTGTGTGAGGATTCGGTAAGGGGTGGTGTGGTTTCAGCCTTGGTGGCCACCGGGTTTGGATTTGTGGTGTAGAACACTGTTTTGGCCCTGATTTGGGTTGGCTTTTATTGGTGCGTTCCACTTTAGGGCTGCCACCAAAAGACCCTTGCGGAATCGCATTTAACCGCTGCTTATGTTTCACTAGTATCGTTGTTTCTTGGTCTAAAGACGATGGCATGGGCATGTGTATTGCCTTTTTACTCCTGCGGGTTGAGTAGGACTTGATGCGAATATCATGCACTTGATGCGTGACATGTTGGGTTGGCAGTGTTTCACACTTATTTTCCACCCTGTTCTTTTCACTCGTTTACATGAAGTTCTACGGGGTCGGTAAGCCCCTTCGTTATATTTTATGAATTTAATGCTCTATTTTTTGTAGCTTTGATGATTGCTGAGGTGTTCTTTCTTGAATGCCTCAGGTGCAGGTTGTAGCCGGTTGAGCGGCTAGTGCTTGGGTCGAGTTTCTTTGGAGCTAGCCGAGCTTACTTAGCGAGGTAGTTCTTTACGTTGTTGTACAGACATACATGCATCCCAATGGGTTCGTGTCAGCTTGTTGGCGCCCCTTGGTGGCTTTCTTTACTTGTGATATATGAATGCTAGACTGCTAATGTGACTCATTTGGATGAGATGATGTCTACTTGCTCTTGGGAAGGGTTTATGGTAGGTTGCATTAGGTATTTTTAAACTAAACAAAACTTATTATTGTATAACATTCATAATATGTTTTGGTCACCTAACAAGTATTTTCCAAACAACGTAAAAAGGATGAGTTCTTATATTATTATACATCTAGAATGCTTTAGGAGATCGTCATAAGTAAACTAAAGTATTTTCCGCCGCGTACAACCACGTTTTGATCCATAAAGCCGAGGGATACGGCCATTAACTTAAACAGTTTTCTTGCATACAACTGATGGTTTTCAACTACTAAAAGAAGCGTCGAACGTTTGCCTGAGCGTGTGCAGTTATCTCATGCACGACGTGGCATCATAACACGTAGTTCCTCTTACTCTGATATGATATACTCATTGAGGAAATGCGGGTTGTGACAGTTGGTATCAGAGGGAGGTTTGCTTGACAATTGGTCGGGCAAACTTTCCTTTCGGAAACATTAGTAATTCGCATCATCTCATACACACACCGAGGTGCCATCATTATGTCTTGGCCGAAGCACGAACACTACACTCATGGCATGAACGGAAGTATACGGGGCATATTATGTAGTATGGGATGCATAATATGTGGTTGTATATGGATCCACCATAGGGGCAACATGTGAGGGTTATGTAGTGTGGGATGCATAACCTCACCACATGGATGCGACTAGCATGTTTTCTTTTCTTCGTTGCATGCAATGCTATATAGTATGGGATGCATAGCATTGTGATGTGTACGACCGCTCATGGCATGCATTAAGGCCTTTTCTAGATTGCATAGCACAGCACGCATTCCATAACATTGCATGGGCACAACGTGCCAAGCTAAAGATATACATGATGACACCTGTACACACATGGTTTTGGGTCAAAGAAATTCATGCATTCATCGTTTCGGCACAAGTTAGTGGGATGACGGTGCAGTCATCTAGGCTAGGCATAACATCATTTTCATATTCCTAGAGAAAGTTAGCAGTTGATGTTCATATCTCTACATGTATTGGCTGTACATAGCAGTTGTGTGTTTTATTGGGTTGGAGCTTGCTAAGGGTGAACGTGTTTATAGGATGTCGAAGCGTCCAGTGACAAGGCAGACTCCCCAATCTAAGGGCGAATCTTCGGGTGCGCAGAATAATGCCCTGATGGATAGTCTACGCCAAAGTAATGAGGCTTTGACAAGGCAGGTGCAGGAAGTGCAGTCCTAGCTCCAAGCTATGTCATCAGCGATGTCTGGGCTGGCACCAAGAGTGCAAGAGACTGTCAGAGGCCCCACTAGTTCTACTCCTTCCGTGGCGTTGATGCCCCCAGTTGTGGTTCCTCCTGCAATGACTTTTATCTCGCAGTTTCAGCGACTTGGACCACCTACCTATGATGGAAAAGCGGACTTTGTGATCTTGGATGATTGGGTGATCACGTTGGAAGAGATGTTTGTCTATTCTGGCATTACCGAAGACCAAAAGGTGATGCTTGCCGCCTATCAACTAAAAGGGTTGGCTAAAAGTTGGTGGTTGCGAGAAAAGGAAAGCCTAGTGGCAGGATGTTCGTGGGACGCCTTTAAAGAAATGTTACAGCGCAAGTTTCTGCCGTCAGTGGAAAGGGATCGCCTGATGAATGACTTCTTGTACCTGAAGCAGAGGAAACTCACAGTTAGTGAGTATGAAATTGAGTTTAGCAAGTTAAGTCGGTTCGCTCCGAGCTTGGTGACTACGGAAGCTGACCGAGTAAAGAGATTTCTTGGAGGACTCTGGAGCGATGTTTAGCAGTTTGCAAGCGCTTATGGAGCAATAAGTTACACCAGTGTGGTTGAGGCTGCTTTGAAGGTGGAAGCGATAGAAAATGCAAAACAAAGAGGGAAGCTGATGAGGAAGGATAAGAGACAGCTGGTGGGAGAGAAAAGCTCCCAAGAATCAGACGTAAGGAAGAAGAAGAAGGAGACATGTAGCTTCTTTGGCCGATCAGGTCACCCGTTTGAGAAATGTTTCAAGCGGTTGGGGATGCAGAAGAAGGAGCAGGTTCACGGCATTCAGGGTGCGCCAACCAGAGACTTGGATTGTATAAGTTGTGGGGGAAGAGGTCATGATGTGAGCCGCTGCTGGGTCAAAGACAAGGTGTGCTTTCAGTGTGGCAAAGAGGGACATCTTAAGGCAAGGTGCCCACAAAACCAGTCCGTGCTGCAGCCAAGGCCACTCCAGGATTTGCCTCCGCCTCCGCGTTTGGACAAAGGAAAAGGGAAGTTAAATGTGATTTCTTCAAAGGAAGCTCAGATGTCACCTCAGGTGATCTCAGGTTCGATTCCTTCCTCTGGTTCACGTTTTGTTTATGCCTCTTACGTGTAGTTCTTAGCTACATATATGTCCCCTTATAGGATACTTTAAGGTAAAGAACCGTTGGGCACGTGTTCTCTTTGATTCTGGCGTGACCCATTCATTTGTGGCTCGAACCTTTCTGGATCAGTATCATTTGACACCAGATCGAGTGGGGAATGCCTTTTTGGTGAAGTTTCCTTCCGGTGCTTCTGTGGTTGCAGACTGGGGTCTTCTTGATTGTCCCATTTTATTGGGGGATTTCTTAGCGAAGGCTGATTTCAAGGTGATCGATTTGGAAGATTTTGACTTCATTCTGGGCATGGACTGGTTATCCCGCTATGACGTTGTCATCCAGTGCAAAGGAAAGCGCTTGGATTTTATCAAGGATAATGGTCAGCCGGGAAGTGTTTATGGTGATTCTTGCCAGGACCCTCCAGGGATTTCGGCGGTATGTGTTCGGACGTTGTTTGTTTCTGACTGTTTTGCTTGTCTAGTCTCAGTTGTGGGGACTAGTGCTGTTTTGCCACGTTTGGAGGAGATTCCTGTTGTGCGTGAATTTCCAGATGTTTTTCCTACTGATCTTCCTGGTCTTCCCCCTGATCGTGATGTCGAGTTTGTCATTGATTTGGAGCCGGGTACGCGGCCTATTGCAAAACCGCCGTACAGAATGGCCCCGCGTGAGCTAGCAGAGTTGCATACACAGCTGGATGACTTATTGGCAAAGGGGTTTATCAGGCCGAGTTCCTCACCTTGGGGTGCACCGGTGTTATTTGTGAAGAAGAAAGATGGGTCGATGCGGCTTTGCATCGATTACCGGGAGTTGAATAAGGTGACGATTAAAAACAAGTACCCACAGCCAAGAATTGATGATTTGTTTGATCAACTGCGTGGCAGTTCAGTATTTTCGAAGATTGATCTCCGCTCGGGCTATCATCAGCTAAAGGTTCGGGAGTTTGATATTCCGCGGACTGCATTTCGATCAAGACATGGCCATTTTGAATTTCTTGTGATGTCGTTTGGTTTGACCAACGCACCATCAGCCTTCATGGATATGATGAACCGGGTGTTCAAGGACTACTTGGATCGGTTTGTGGTGGTTTTTATTGATGACGTTCTTGTCTACTCCCGCAGTGCTGAGGATCATGAACAGCATCTGCGATTGGTGTTGGCCACTTTGCGAGACCAAAAGTTGTTCGCCAAGTTAAGTAAATGTGAGTTTTGGTTACCTCAGGTTGCATTCCTGGGTCATGTTATAAATCAACATGGAATTTCAGTGGATCCCGAAAAGATTGCTGTGGTCATGGAGTGGAGGAGACCGGAGACACCCAAGGAGATTCGGAGCTTCTTGGGATTGGCCGGCTATTATCGGAGATTTGTAGAAGGTTTTGCTACGTTGGCTACACCTTTGACTCGCTTAACCCAAAATAATGTGGCGTTTGATCGGAATGACAAGTGTGAGGCCTCATTCCTTGAACTCAAGAACAGGTTATGTACCGCTCCTGTGTTGATCTTACCGACAGAAGGGATAGATTATGACATTTTTGTGGATGCGTCGCACGTTGGACTTGGATGTGTTTTAATGCAAGACAAAAAGGTGATTGTGTATGGGTCTCGGCAGTTGAAAAGTCATGAAAAGAACTACCCAACGCATGATTTGGAGTTCGCAGCGGTGATATTTTCATTGAAGTTGTGGAGACACTTACTGTATGGTGTGCAGTGTAAAATCTTTACAAATCATAAAAGTTTGAAGTACGTCTTCACGCAAAAGGAACTTAATCTGCGCCAACGTCGATGGCTTGAATATGTCGCTGATTATGATGTGGAGATTCAGTATCATCCCGGGAAAGCTAATGTTGTGGTCGATGCTTTGAGTCGGAAGACGGGGAAATTATTTAATCTTTCCGTCGACCGTCTTATGGAGGAATTTCTCTTGATGGATATTTCTGTGGGAAGATATGAACCGCAAAGTCATTCGGCAATCGAAGAACCTTCATGGATGGTGCTTGTAAGACAACATCAAAGGGATGATCCTGATCTTTTACATTTATTTTTTCGGACTGAAATGGGTGACTTACCGAATTTTGCTATTGATGATGGGGGCACGTTAAAGTATCGCGGTCGATTTTGTATTCCCGCAGTTGGAGACATTCGCGATAGGGTATGTAGGGAAGCACATGGCTCAAGTATGGCCTACCATCCAGGCTCAACTAAATTGTACCGTGATTTGAAACAAATTGTCTGGTGGTATGGAATGAAAAGAGATATAGCACAATTTGTATCGGAATGTCATACCTGCAAGCGGGTGAAAGCTGATCATGGGAGGCCTGGTGGCAAGTTGACACCATTGGAGATTCCAACATGGAAGTGGGAAAGCATTTCAATGGATTTTATTACAGGCTTACCAAGATCTCCACGAGGACCTGACTCCGTGTGGGTGATCGTGGATAGGTTGACCAAGTGTGCTCATTTCATACCATTTAAGGTCAACTACCCGATGAAGACAATAGCGGAGCTATATTTGAACGAGATCATCCGACTGCATGGTGTGCCAGTCAATATCATTTCAGACTGGGATTCCCGATTTAATTCTCGTTTCTGGAAGAGTCTACAAGAGGGTTTGGGGACGGATTTGAGATATTCCACTGCTTACCACCCTCAGACGAATGGCCAAACAGAACGAGTAAACCAAATCGTGGAAGATATGATTCGATGTTATATTCTTGAGTATGGTGGAGCATGGTATGAACATTTGCGGCTTATGGAATTCACATATAATAACAGCTATCAAGAAAGCTTGCAAATGGCTCCGTTTGAAGCTTTATATGGGCGTCGATGTCGGACTCCCCTCTTTTGGGCTGAGGTTGGCGAGCGGCCTTTGTTGGGTTTAGAGGCGCTCGAGGACATGGAAGTTGTCGTACGACTTATTCGGGAGAAGCTCCGGATCGCCCAAGAGCGATATGAAAAGTACGCCAACCGACGAAGGTCGGAGTTAGCGTTTGCAGTGGGGGATTTCGTCTTCTTGAAAGTCTCCCCAATGGTTGGAATTAAAAGGTTTGGAAAAGAGCGCAAATTAGACTCAAGATTTGTGGGTCCCTTCAAGATTCTTGCGCGAGTTTGTGCATCCGCTTACAAAGTAGAATTACCCGTGAACTTTCCTGGTGTTCACGACGTGTTTCATGTCAGCCAACTTCGCAAGTGTGTGCGGAATGATAAGCAAGTTTTGGAATTTGTGCCGCAGTTGGCACCGAACCTTTCGCATGTAGAGATGCCCATCCGTCTTTTGGACTCCCAAGAGCACGTGTTGCGGAAAAAGAAGATTCCTATGGTCAAGGTGTTATGGAAAAATTAGAATGTGGAAAGCGCGGCGTGGGAGCTCGAGTCAACGATGAGGGCGGCTCACCCTCATTTATTCTCGTAAATAAGCTGGTATGTAAATTAGTGTTTCTATTTGGGTACTCATGTGATTGAAAAGCATAATTTATATCAAAATGATTGAAAAGTTTCGAGGTGAAACTTTTTGTTAGGGGGAGTGACTGTAACGCCCTGTATTTTTCGTTGAATGATTGCATATGCTTGATGGGCGTTACGTTGGCTTTGACCGTTGTTCGAGCGTGGTTTTCTCACGGGCTTTCGAGTGGCTGTTTTGGTAGCCTAGTTGCACGATTCCCCAGCAAGCCGGAGTCCACTTGTGGGGACTCGGTGAGGCCTCTTAGGGAATGCTTGCACTTTTTCGAGCCCGGGTAAGGTTGCTCAAAACGGGTTGATGGTATGGAAGATGTGTACAGAAAACAAAAAGGGGTAAAACGTCCTTAAGGAAAAAATGGTCTAGGACGACACAGAAACACTTTCACAACAGGGAAAAATGGTCGTTTTTGTGCGTGACACGCCCCCCGACACGGGCGTGTCGGGGCGTGACCCAGGGCGTGATCTGGGGCATGACCTCCTTGACTCGACGAATTTTCTTGTGTCGAGTTGAGCTCGACGAATGGGGTACACGCCCCATGACACGGGCGTGTCACGGGCCGTGTCCCACTGTGTCGAGTGTCGAGTGTCGAGTGGCGAGTGTCGGGTGTCGAGAGAGGGGACACGGCCTGTGACACGGGCGTGTCACAGGGCGTGTCTAGCTTTGTCGAGTGTCGACACTTTGAGTCGACAAGATGTCGAGACACGGGCTACACGCCTTAGGTCACGGGCATGACCGACCCGTCACGGGCGTGTACCCGGCCATGTACCTTGTGGATAAGCTGGAAATTGTTAGCGTCTGCACCACTTAAGGTACACGCCCTGTGACACGAGCGTGTCACAGGGCGTGACAGGGCCGAAAATCAATTTTTTCCAGTTTTTTGTGCCGTTCATTTCTTTGATTCTGAATCAAATGGTCCAGCTCTGTTCTGGAGGAAATAAGGCCGAAACAGAGATTTCTCCTCCTCAATTCACCTTCTTCTTCATCTTCTTCCTCATTCCAAAGGACATCAAGGGAGCAAAGCTAAGACAAGGGAAGGAAAGAGAGGAGCAGCTGTCGCGGTGTCATCTCGGTTCAGGAAAGCGGTGTTCTTCACCCTTGCCAATCTTGTTTTCTTGTTCTTTGATTGTGCAAGTTGAGCTAGTTTCCTCTTTCTTCCTAGCTTGTTCAATTTGATTAGTCTTGTTCCTCTTATTTTTATTTAGTACTCACAAACATGAATCCTCTTGTTCCTTCAATTCTTACATGCTTACCGCCTAATTATCGAATTTTTCCCTATGCTTAATTCTTATGCTCATTTGATTCATGTAGCCTTTCTTGTTCATGTGATTCTTTCTTGTTCATGTCGTAATCATGTTCGAATACGCTTGTTGGTTTGGGTAGCGTTGTCCTTTGTGGAATAAGGAAGAAATCCAAACGCTAATAAATTTGACATAACATGGGTTATGGTGAGTTTTGCTTATGGTGTTGAGCTTGGGTTCGCTTATGGTGAGTTTTGCTTATGGTGTTGAGCTTGGGTTCGCTTATGGTGAGTTTTGCGAGGCGAATTATGAACCATGGCAGGAGCGTTTGTGTGAGGATTCGGTAAGGGGTGGTATGGTTTCAGCCTTGGTGGCCACCGGGTTTGGATTTGTGGTGTAGAGCACCGTTTTGGCCCCGATTTGGGCTGGCTTTTATTGGTTCATTCCACTTTAGGGCTGCCACCAAAAGACCCTTGCGGAATCGCATTTAACCGCTGCTTATGTTTCACTAGTATAGTTGTTTCTTGGTCTAAAGATGATGGCATGGGCATGTGTATTGCCTTTTTGCTCCTGCGGGTTGAGCAGGACTTCATGCGAATATCATGCACTTGATGCGTGACATGTTGGGTTAGCAGTGTTTAACACTTATTTTCCACCCGGTTCTTTTCACTCGTTTACATGAAGTTCTACGGGGTCGGTAAGCCCCTTCGTTATATTTTATGAATTTAATGCTCTATTTTTTGTAGCTTTGATGATTGCTGAGGTGTTCTTTCTTGAATGCCTCAGGTGCAGGTTGTAGCCGGTTGAGCGGCTAGTGCTTGGGTCGAGTTTCTTTGGAGCTAGCCGAGCTTACTTAGCGAGGTAGTTCTTTACGCTGTTGTACAGACATACATGCATCCCAATGGGTTCGTGTCAGCTTGTTGGCGCCCCTTGGTGGCTTTCTTTACTTGTGATATATGAATGCTAGACTGCTAATGTGACTCGTTTGGATGAGATGATGTCTACTTGCTCTTGGGAAGGGTTTATGGTAGGTTGCATTAGGTATTTTTAAACTAAACAAAACTTATTATTGTATAACATTCATAACATGTTTTGGTCACCTAACAATTATTTTCCAAACAACGTAAAAAGGATGAGTTCTTATATTATTATACATCTAGAATGCTTTAGGAGATCGTCATAAGTAAACTAAAGTATTTTCTGCCGCGTACAACCACGTTTTGATCCATAAAGCCGAGGGATACGGCCATTAACTTAAACAGTTTTCTTGCATACAACTGATGGTTTTCAAGTACTAAAAGAAGTGTCGAACGTTTGCCTGAGCGTGTGCAGTTATCTCCTGTACGACGTGGCATCATAACACGTAGTTCCTCTTACTCTGATATGATATACTCGTTGAGGAAAAGCGGGTTGTGACACTAGTAGAATCACATAATAATGGAGTTCTATTTACCTGAATACCATAATCTTCTAACTGATGTTATATCCATAACAGCTGTGCACAACAACTTCCTGTAGTAACATACTCAGACTCAGCTGTGGAAATTGTCACACTAGTCTGCTTCTTACAGCTCTATGACACCAATCTTCCTCCTAAAAATTGACAGGTGCCTATTATGCTTTTCCTATCTGTTGAAGCCAAATATGACCCCAACTGAAGTTCGAAGAAAAAAGGGGTGCAGCCAAAACCTACTTCTCTCAAGTCTCACCCCTTGACTGGATTCTAAGGACCTAAGACTGACCCAAAAGCCTCAGCAGGGAGGTCCCACCTCACACCCGGAAGATCTCTGAGAGCTTCCCCTCCAAAGCCAAAGCTGGGCTAGGAGCTCCTCACAAAGCTCTGGAATTCGGGAGACAATGATAGCTTGCTTTCTAAGGAGCCCTTATGGGTCTATTTATAGCATTTGGTTGTCCTGGAATTACTGAAAAGCTCCTGGTTGGTCTACCAATAGCCAAATCCCGCTGTCTCTCTGAGGGTACTGAAGTAATTTCTCCTGAGGGCAATTAGGACATTCTTCTAAAGACCCTGGGCCCCACTCGGCGAGAGCTGGTGCCGAGACCTTTCGGCCCAGAGCGTGGCGCGAACGTTCTTGCCCAGCGCAAGCGAGAACTCTTCGGGACTGAGGCTTGGTTTGGGCGAGAGCGCTTCCGCGCAGTCCGCGCTTGGCGCTCTCGGCCTACGGTTTCTCTTTTATAGCATCCGGCGAGAGCATTTTCGCCTCATGTGGGCGAGATCCTCCTTAGGGCGGGACCACTTCGGCTAACCCTCCTGTGACCATTGTGCCTCCTTGTCTGGCTCAGCGAATATGGGGTTGTACACAATCCCCGCTCTTTTTGAGCTAGCGCCGCGCTCGAAAAGACATGTTCAACCCAAAATATTCGCTGAGCACGTGTCAACGTCAGGGAATCTTTCGGTGGGCCGTACGGCGCCTATAAATATGAGTGCCGATAGACGGTCATAACACTTCCCTCGAGCCGTCATTCTCCCCCTGAGCTCTCGCCCTCTCTCGCTATGCCTTCCAAGCGTGCCGATAAACCGCTTCCGCAGGATCTGCAGGACCGCATTAACGCAGCGCAGGTGCGAGCTAGGGCTAACAGTGCCCTGGTCGCCCCATGGCTAGCGAGACAGTCGTCAGTTGCTGAGCCTTCTCTGCCTAAGAAGAAGAAGAAGAAGGCGAAGGTGGTTCAGCGGGACCTATCCCGCGAGAACAGGAGCCCGCACACCCCGACCCCTAGTTGCGCGGACGGCACCTCGCCGCGGAAGGTAAGCTTGATATACCAATTAACAACCAGTTGCTCAATTGTTTAACTTGATACCTATCGCAGAAGACGGTTCCTGACGCTGCCGCGTCCCCGCGAGAACGTTTGGATCCACCCTCTAGCCATCACGATGATCAACCACAGGTTACCGAGGCGCCTCCTCCACCAGACCCGAACACCGCTGGTAAAGGTTCCCTTCTTGCCTTCGCCTGGTATTTTTAAATGCTGACCTGATTTCTCGCAGCGTCAGTTTCCGCACCTCCAGATCTCGCCACCCGGGATGGTGGGGCGAGAACTGCGAATCAGTCTGCCCATGCGGTTGATTCCTCCCTACCGGCGAGAGGAAAAAATATCGAGATCCCTGCGCCACCGCTAGACGCTAGCCCTCCAGCGGCTGAGGAGACACGCTCCCCCGCTCTCGATCAGGCCGGGATCACCATCCGCAAAGTTTACCCCCCCGGCAAAGGAAAGCCAATCCACCTCCTCTTTGGAGCTGAGGGGGGGCTGGGCCTTCTCGCCTGCCATCGACCGGGGGGGCCTCGTCACTCTGAAGGTATACGGCAATTTTATCGCTGCTATCCTTCAGCTTCCGCTAAAATGGGGATTCTTTCGACAGGGGACATGGACTCGCGGCCTGGCGCTGAGGTAGAGGAAGAAGAAGAAGAAAGAGAGGGAGAAGATGGCGAGAGCTCTCCCTTCCCTTCATCTGACGAGATGGAGGAGATCCTGACCGGTGCCGGGAGCGCGAAAAGACGAGGGAAGAAGGTTGCCGCCATTCTGTCGAAACTCATCCGGCGAGAACGGGTCCGCGACCTTGCGGCCAGAGAGTTTCGCCAGTCAGTGGAGAAGAGGCTGGAGTCCCTGGAGCAAGATTTCCTTCTAGGCGAGATGGACCGGCCCGGGGGAGCTACCGTCGGGTCCTCACCTGAGAGATGCATCGAGAGAATCCGGGATCTGTCTCGCCGGGTTGACCTGGGATGCAGCGTTCTGTCATCCTACTTCAACCCGCAGGCGCCCCCCCGGACCAAGCTGCGGGACCGAGGCAAATGGCGTTGGGAGCAAGGGAAATGGCGCTGGGAGCTGTACTGAAGCGCGAGACCTCCCCTCCTCTTCCCCTGGCCTTCCCTTCTCTAATGTACCCTTATTTTTTCGCTTGGAGTTGTAACTAATGTTCCCGCACTTTATTCGCTTATTATTTTATCGCGTTCCCGCTCAGCGAGAGCAATAGCTCTGTCTTTAATATCTTTGTATGCGTATGAGTTATCTTCCCAGGTCTTTGGGGTGACGAGAGCCACTTTGCTTCCGCCTGCCTTACCGGCCGTATGACACTTCGCAACGTTTGCGCCAGCTGCTTAGTTAATCAGTCGCTGTCAGATTCGGGCGGGAAAAACGAAGCGTCGCTGACCTAGGACGCGCCGGCTGTACCCCCGCCGCCTTTCTGAAAACAGCCATCATTACCACGATTTTCTATAAATAGGAGGCTCACCTACCACATTTATTTCTCTGATTCCAGTCTCTCTCCCCTTTGTTGTTGTTCTCGCGGTCTTCGCAAAGCTCTCGCCCGTCTCACCCATCCACTTCCGCTCTCGCCCCGTTCTCGCTCTCGCCTTCTCCTCGTAGATCTCGCCCTCAAACCTTATTGCGATGCCGGGCGGTGGTGAAGGACGATCCAACTGCGCGGAAGCCTTCCAAAAGCATCTCTTCCCTTCCTGCACTCTCACTCTAGACGAGTTCAATCTGATCCAGACCCAGCACGTTCCCGCCGGCTTCGTCGCGCGGCCCCCGGGTAGTCATGACAAAGTCAACACTGCAGGAGAGGGGGAGCTCGCCATCCCTATCGAACACTTCGAGGTGGGCTTCCGCCTTCCGCTGTGGCCTGAGATGCGGCAGGCTCTCCGGTACTACGGGGTGGTTCCCGCGCAGCTGAACCCTAACTCCGTGGCGATCCTCATGGCCTTCATATGCTATATGCGGTCGGAGAGGATTGAGTTTAGCTTGCCGATTTTCCGCAAGTTATTTACTTTCCGCGCGAAGGGAGGCGTGGTGTTCTTCTCTGGGCAACTGCTGAAAACGATCGGTCTCGCCAACAAGCACCATCACTGGGGCGAGAGGTTCATCTACGTTTCCGGCGACTTCGGGAACGTACCCCTCGCCCCCATCCAATACGAGGATGCCGCCTACAAGCCTCCGTCCTTGGGCTCCCGCGAGAGCGCCCTCCTTGAGTTCTTCGGAACCAAGGATTTCGACGTCCTCTACCTCCAGCGAGACGTCGATTCTCTTCATCTTGTACTTCCGGGAGAAGGTAAGATCTCGCCTGTATTTGCCTTCTTCTTGCTTTTTCCAAGGTTGGAATTTATCGCTATTGTTTTCGCAGGAGAGCGCGAGATCCCTCTCCGCCAGCCTTTTGACGAGGCTCGCGCCAGAGAGAGCCAACCTCCTAAGGACCCGCTGGCTCTTGCGAAAGCCGCCACGCAGGCCTGCCGAAAAGAGCCGGGCCTCCCCCCCTCCAGCGGTGTTGTGAAGCGAAAGCCGGGTACTTCCGCACCTCAGCCAATCAAGAGGCCCAAGACCATGGATACCGAGAAGGGCAAGGCTGTTGTTGTACCGCCCGTCCAACCTCTCCCTGCCGGCCGCTCCTTTGAGGAGGTCCTGGAGGCAGTAAGCAGGATTGCGGCCATAAGGGGCGGCCCCGGGACTCCTGCCGAGAACCCTCGGACCCCTGGCGCCGCCGAGAGCGAGGGTGCCGCCGCCGGGACCTCCGGCCAACCCCTGTCTGACGAGGTGCCGCGGGGTCATCGTAACTTCGGTCTCGGCGTGAGGTGTCTGGACGCGGAGAACAAGCCACTGCTGCAATGGGACCCTGATGCCAACAAGGTCACGATCTCGTCCCTTTTACCGAGCTGGGCGGAGCGAGACGAGGTCACCGGCGAAGCTTTCGCCTTAGGCTATGGCCTGTACAGCCGGGAGGACGCTAGCGTCTACGACAGGATGTCGACCCGGCTGTTGGCATACGACTCCACTCGCGCTTTAATGCATGGGCTGGAGCTTGCGCACATGTGCGCCCGGCGGAGTATTACGATAGACCGCAACTTCCAAGACATGTTCAAGGCGAGGGACGATGCGGTGGCCCAGGCGGCCTCTCTGGCCAAGGAGCTGGCCGAGACCCAGCAACTGTCATCCTCGCGCCAAGCGGAAGGGGTAAGCGAGACCTTCCACAATCACTTGTTCTCGCCTTCCTAACCCTTCTCTTTTGCTAACCTTCCGCTGTTCAGGATTCCGCTCAAGCCGCACTTCGCGAGGAGCTGTCTCAGGCCTGATATGACAATGTTCTCCTGCGGGAGCAGATCGCGCGCCTCGAGGCGAGTGCAGTCCCTCCGCTGGACGAGAGATTGAAGAGCCAGTATTACTCGGCTTATGACATCGACAAGCTGCTCCAGGGGAACGCGCAAGCCACCGTAAAGTTGACGCTGGAGACGCTGCGCGACATCAACTGCTGGGACGGGAGGGGCAAAGACATCACCGCTCAACAACTTGTCCCATGGCTCTTCGAGCCTATTCCAAAGCCCCTGGGCGCCCCCGATACCCCTCCCTCGGATGTCTCAAAGTCCCCTACAGCGGGTGGCGAGACCTCCGAGGGGAGCTCCGGCGGAAGCTCCAGCGGGAGCTCCAGCGAGACTTCCGAGGGGTACAGTCTGTCCCCTTGAGGGTCCCCTTCTCGCTTCTGTTCTTCACCTCTGTGTAAAGCGCGAGACGCTATCATTTTGTACCCGTATATAGTATTGTTAATGCAAAATTTTTTCTTGTGAACATTTCATCTTGTTATTTGCGAATGTGTTTGATGTAATTGTTGTTATTGAACGCCTTCGGCGTATGCTTCCGCCAAGGCCCTTGGCTCTCTTAGGAAATCCTTAGCGACGAATCAGCGAGAACCCGTGGCAACCAGCCAGCCGGAAGCGTGACCCTCGAATCCTTAGGACGGGACCGTCCCCTCTAGACTGCGCGAGTCCCCTCTGGCCCGTCGCATAACGATCTCGCATGTTTGTTCGAGAACACTGAGAGGAGCCTTTTTGGCGAAAGCCTCCCCACCTCGAGTTCCCTTTAATGGGGAATCATCTGCCGAGATCTATCCCTGACGAGATCTATCCCTGCCGAGATCTATCCCTGCCGAGATCTATCCCTGCCGAGATCTATCCCTGCCGAGATCTATCCCTGCCGAGATCTATCCCTGCCGAGATCTATCCCTGCCGAGATCTATCCCTTCTTTCTCACTTTTCATTTGGTATTCCCAACGTGCTTCCTGCCTTGTACAAATCAAGTCGACCAGACCAGACCTATCCCCCACAGGCGAGCCTTCGGACCTGCCAGCTAGATGAGAGCCTGCGCAGCGGGTCTACCTGGGGCCGAGCCGAGCTCGGGGTGCCGATGAAGATCTCAAACCAAAACCTATCCCCCACAGGCGAGCCTTCGGACCTGCCAGCTAGATGAGAGCCTGCGCAGCGGGTCTACCTGGGGCCGAGCCGAGCTCGGGGTGCCGATGAAGATCTCAAACCAAAACCTATCCCCCACAGGCGAGCCTTCGGACCTGCCAGCTAGATGAGAGCCTGCGCAGCGGGTCTACCTGGGGCCGAGCCGAGCTCGGGGTGCCGATGAAGATCCCAAACCAACCAAACCTATCCCCCACAGGCGAGCCTTCGGACCTGCCAGCTAGATGAGATCCTGCGCAGCGGGTCTACCTGGGGCCGAGCCGAGCTCGGGTGCCGACGAAGATCTCAAACCAAAACCTATCCCCCACAGGCGAGCCTTCGGACCTGCCAGCTAGATGAGAGCCTGCGCAGCGGGTCTACCTGGGGCCGAGTCGAGCTCGGGGTGCCGATGAAGATCCCAAACCAACCAAACCTATCCCCCACAGGCGAGCCTTCGGACCTGCCAGCTAGATGAGAGCCTGCGCAGCGGGTCTACCTGGGGCCGAGTCGAGCTCGGGGTGCCGACGAAGATCTCAAACCAAAACCTATCCCCACAGGCGAGCCTTCGGACCTGCCAGCTAGATGAGAGCCTGTGCAGCGGGTCTACCTGGGGCCGAGCCGAGCTCGGGGTGCCGATGAAGATCCCAAACCAACCAAACCTATCCCCCACAGGCGAGCCTTCGGACCTGCCATCTAGATGAGAGCCTGCGCAGCGGGTCTACCTGGGGCCGAGCCGAGCTCGGGGTGCCGACGAAGATCTCAAACCAAAACCTATCCCCCACAGGCGAGCCTTCGGACCTGCCAGCTAGATGAGAGCCTGCGCAGCGGGTCGACCTGGGGCCGAGCCGAGCTCGGGTGCCGACGAAGATCTCAAACCAAAACCTATCCCCCACAGGCGAGCCTTCGGACCTGCCAGCTAGATGAGAGCCTGCGCAGCGGGTCTACCTAGGGCCGAGCCGAGCTCGGGGTGCCGATGAAGATCCCTAACCAACCAAACCTATCCCCCACAGGCGAGCCTTCGGACCTGCCAGCTAGATGAGAGCCTGCGCAGCGGGTCTACCTGGGGCCGAGCCGAGCTCGGGGTGTAACGCCCCAAATTTTGTGTGCGAGTCGGTCGCGGAAAAAGAGTTTTTGGTGCCTGTAGGGGTACACGGCCCAGGACACGGGCGTGTCCAAGGCCGTGTCTGGCTGGTGATTTTTTTGGCCGTTTTCAACCCGAGAAGGACACGGCCAGAAACACGGCCGGATGACACGGGCGTGTCATCCGACACGGGCGTGTGCCAACCCGTGTCCAGACCCGTGTCCTGCGGGGTCGTGTCCGTTGCCGTGGCGGTTATGCGTGACACGCCCTCGAACACGGGCGTGTCGAGGAACCCGACACGGGCGTGTCAGGTCAGACACTGGCGTGTCTTGGCCCGTGTGCGTTTCTCAGTTCGACGATCATGCCTGGATCGAGGCACACGGCCTTGGACACGGCCGTGTGCCAAGCCGTGTGCGGCCCAGTCAGGGGAATTTTGTGCAGATCCGAGCCGTTCATTTTCTTTAATTAGGATCCAATGGCCCAGATGAGATCCTGCTCTGTTAAGGCCGGGAATAGGGAGTTATTCCCTCATTTTTCTCTCCAAAGTTCTCCCTTCCAAAGTGAGAGAGGAGAGGAAGAAGAAGGAGGTTTCCGGCCGCCGGCGGAGCATCGGAGCACCGTTTCGAAATCGGAGAGCGGATCCGTGGAGGGAAGGTCATTGCGAAGAGTTCTAACCGCGTAGTTTTTCCATGGCGCCAAACGGACTACAAGGGTAACGATTCTCAACTCGAGCGCTTGAATCTCTTTCTTTCTGCATAGGGAATCCCGCTCCCGCGAGTATGCGGTGAGTGCGTGGTGTTCCTTGGGGTTGACGGGAATAGTCCCCCTTGTGTTGCATGTAGAGCCCGGAATCATAAGTACGGGCATAGGCATGTGTGTGAAGCCTACCCGGACGTGTTTTGTCTGGATCGGTGATGTTGCATTTGATGTGGTTTTGCCGGAGAAGACTCCGTGCTTTGGATTTTTTTCGGGTTTCCATGCGGTAGATTGCAGCAGGATCCTTGAAGGTTAGCTTCAAGGCGCACCCGGAAAAATTGAGCGGAAACGTGTCTGCTAACTTGGCGGTCTGGGAACCGGCCTTGATCATAACTGGGTTATGAGACTGTTTTGGAAAATTTGGATCCGAGAGAAGCTTGGCCCGCGCAAAGTTCCTTAAATTGGACATGCGGCGTGAGCAACGGGCAAGTGGAATTGGACCTAGGCTATGTGGTTCGGTGCGAGAGACCCGAAGACGGGGACTGGCCGTTGGCATAGTCGGAGCCTTAGACGGTGGTCAGAAAGGCTAAATGCTCACATGTTGTTGCCATCCTGGGGGTGGTGGTGGATGCACTGATGGGTCAGGGTCCACCATGAATGTGCCCTGAGTGCACGGGGTGTTTGGCCGTGCGAGGCTACACCTGTG